>JAHHFK020004384.1:0-281860 GCA_024533555.2 Aedes koreicus | reverse complement strand
ACAATTCTCCGTCGGTGAAAAAAATTTCCTAGCTGGTTGGCGCAACCCGCGATGAATCAATAAATCAATTCAATTTCTAATTTAAGATAGTTATTTGAATAAGAGTTTATCTTACATTTCGGTCGATTGGCAGTCATATTGGATTTTGCCAAGTCGTTACTAGGCAACAGTGTGCTATGCAGCGGATCCATAAAATCAGTGAAAATAAATCAAAGCCTGCCGGTGCTTTGATTTATTTTCGCTGAAAAAACCCTACCAGATACAAATCCATCTTTGCTACTTTCAATTTAATATTCTCAGCTTGAGAGTTTGTTTGATTGGGATTTTCGTTTCAAATTGTCGATTGGCAGCCAGTGGTATTAGCAAAACTTGTTTTCCCTTCGTCGCATACCGTAAACCACACAAATTCCCTATCACGGACACCATTTTCGATGTCAAACACTGATATTCCGAACCAACATTCTCTGTAAATTCCAATTAATAGTGTGTTATAAACAGTTGTTCTGTTGTGTTAACGATTCGCGGTGGATAGAATTCTACCTCTAGGAAGAATTTTTTTTTGAGAAACACGGTGAAAGTGAGAATGCCTAACCGATTTGATCCAGAACGCTTGCGCAGATTCAGGAATCGCATAAAGAGCGAACATACGGGAAATCCTCCGAAACGACCATGCACCGATGCCGAGCGAGCTCGTAGTTATCGGGTGAAATTGAAAGCAGCCAGAGGTAATGCGTTGCCAACAACTAGTTGGGACGCAGGAGAAAGTCCTTCAACTCGAGGTAGGAAATTGATATTAATTAAATTTAAATCAATTTGACAAAATGCATGTCATCATAGCAATTGAATATCTCTCTATGTTGTCGCTCCCTGTCTTAATAAATTTCAACATAGTATTAAATTGTATTCTATGGATATGACATGCGCAGCATGCTTTTACTGCATATGAACCTACAAATGATATCGATACAAATAATGCGCTGAACATATTTTAATGCGTGATTATTTTCTCAGGTGTTTATTTTATATTTATAAGAATTCATTTTATATTAACCAACCTTTTCTCCCATACCCCATAGCAAAGAATAATGATATTTTATAAAACTCACTCTCTTTCTTCTGCGAGATCTAATATATTCATATATATTTCGATTTCCTTAACGTTTTAGCCATAATGGATTCACTAATTTACCTGATAATCACATAGAAACATGAATAATAATTTCACAAGAAAACCATGGACCATATTTTAGGTACGCATTTAACCTTATATTCCCAACTATGGCCTAATGTATTCATCACATAGTAAAATGTAGAATATAAAAGTTTTCAATGGAAAAGTAAGAGTGAGCGGTTGTGTATTTTTCGAAGGGCTTATTCATTCAACACCTATATAACTAAATAAATATAGTGGGAATTTTAATGTCTTGAAATGAAGTGGCTGACTGATCACATGAGAAAGTCATTTAGATGTTATAAAGTAGCTTTATATTCCGTATAGTATACCGAATATAGCCGAATGCCCGGAGCGAGAATATAAATAAATGCCCGGAGCGAGAATATAAATAAATGCCCGGAGCGATGAAATAAATAAACTTTACTGAAATTCGTTCGAACAAGAATCCTTAATGATATCCATAACCATCGAAAGTTTTCGACTCAAATTAATTTAATAATTTTATATTCCCTAACAGATCCTCAACTATCTTCTAGGCCTTAAAGATAGTCCATCGTAAAACGTGCAACCGTGGCCGTGTCATCATTTAAACCAAAAGGCCCTTTCCAGGGCCACCAGAGAGTTATAAAGAGTGTACAAGAGAATGTTCCCACGCACTGACTTCATAAAACCAAACGGCCCTTTTCAGGGTCACCAAAGAGTTATAAAAAGAGTGTACAAGAGAATTTTCCCACATGCTGACTTCATAAAACCAAATAATATCTCAAGAGAGTACAATAGAATTTTCTTACATACTAGCTTCAAAACGCTGGTCTTATGTCCCATAAGAGCCGCACCCGTCATATTGTGACTTAAACTGCTTCTATCGGTATGGGTAAGCGACCGGCACGAATAATTGAAACCCTTTTCACGCTAATAATAGCCACACAGAATTTCCCTGACATTATAATGCATCACTTGGTTTAACGTAGTCTACGTCAACCGGTCGTGTCTTGTACACAACCTCACTGATTTTTTTTTTGTAGAATTTGTCGTATATATTTCTCTCTTTAAAAAAAAAGGTAAAAACCATCCTATCTTTTCAAATACATAACGTGAGTTAGGTGGGCCAAAACTTACAACGATGCAAATGCAAAGCTGAAAATAGCATAAAAAATATTGTGAAGGGATGTTATAATATAAAATGATAATAACAATTATATTTGTAATGTCTGCATGTCTGCTGATCCTGCTGCAATTGTAGACGGACTTGCATTATCATAGCCACGGGGGAAGAAAACAATTCAAAATTATTATACAACACTTGGGAATTCCATGGATGATCTGAAATTATATACCGTATAAAGAATACTTCCATTTTCCGTGGTAGGGTAAGATTTCAGCATGCTACTTTACCGGGTCACGCTGCCTACATCGCCTTGGTGCGGCTGCCACCTAATGTATAGTTGACGCGATACAGCGTTTCTTACTCAGCCGCTGGATGCCAGGACAGACGCTGTTTGAGCTGCACCTCCTTGGTGGACAGACGCTCGGAACGCACCTCCTCAATCTAGCTGAAGTCAGAAGGACAACAGTGCCCAGGCTGCACTACCAGCTAAGTACGCAACCCTTAGCTGGCGGTCTTTGTCATCTCTTGACCCGTGGAAGCATGAGGTAGGAACTTGTGAGGACCATAGCTATGTTGCGAGGACGCACGCTCCATCCCAGCTATCTACTCACCATTTTGCAGCCCGTAAACAAGTAGTAAACAAGTATTATCGAAAAATTAAATTTCCTTATTTTTGTGTAGAAATAAGAGCTTAATTTCTTTAATTGCCGATTTTTCATGGGTTCACCTTCACCAGCACTGACGAAACTACCTATGCAGCATCAATCATAGTAGCCCATGAGTCAGCAGACAAAATTTGACAAAATTTGCACATACATGTATTGACCGTTTGGTTTACAACTAAAGAAGCTTCAAAACATATACGTGGAGCGTGGTCTGCTAACCACAGACCCCATTCGTTTGGATCTTTACGCAGTGTTGTTCATAGTTCATAGATGATGTATTATCGTTTGCGTGAATTAAACAGTTTTCCTACAGATTTTCTGTCAAATTTACGTCAACGGAACGCAGACGTATCAATTGTGGGTAAACCTTTAGAATTTCTGTCTTCAATATATTACTTTTTTCAGAGATTTGGCCTTCTTTCAAATATGAGCTATCTTTTACAATTATATTTATCAGCTGATTGCTAGCCCTACAAAAACTTCTTCTTTATTTTGCTTCTTTATATTGTTCCTTCGATCCACTGAATTACTATAGGCAGACCTTCAGTCACATCGAGCGTACCTGTCCTGTCTAGTGAACGTACAGAACGACTGTAGAAGGGAGGCCGCCCTAAAATTTTATAACACTCAAAATTTTCGGAAACACTAACGCGCCCTTTGGAAAAAGTATCATATCATTAATCCTCCAGTTTGTCTTCGCCTTTTCCACAGAATGCGACTGAAATTTTGGTATATTGCTAAAATTTCAATCGCATGAAAAGCCCAGCCAAAATGAAAGGAATTCAACAAAAACGTCTAGCTTCTTCTTTCAACGTTATTCTGGCAACAGAAACAAGTTGGGATGAAAGCGTAAAAAGCGAAGATAATTTTGGAAATAAATTTAATGTATTCCGGCATGACCGTAATTTGCAACATAGCAATAAAAAATCAATGCAGACTTTACTTCTCAAGAACTAAAAACTATCAAGCACAAATAATTTAAGCATGTCTTGGTTAAAGCACTCATTGCTGATGAAACACACATTTTTGCATCTGTGTATTTCCCATCCGAACATGCCAATAAACAATCTTTCAAATTATAAATTCAAAATGTCGAAATTATCGCGTCAAATATGGAACCGGAAGTAAAACTGCATATTTATGGTGACTTTAATAAACCGAATGCGAACTTCATCCCTGATATCGAAAATGAATCAATTCTACTCCCAGTCGTAGGCGAAGACGAAACTTTACAATCTCTATTCGACCAAATTTCACATTTTGGCTTACACCAAATTAATCATATAAAGAATCAACAAAATGCTTTTTAGACCTCTTATTTACGAACTGCACTGAAGACTTTTGTTTGAGTACTTCATTGTCACCTTTATGGAAAAATGAAATGTTTCACACTGCAATTGAATATTCAATCTTCGTACATAATACTCCCTTCCCCAGCGACTGGGAATTCGAGTAAGTGCTGAAATATCATAAAGCAAATTACGAAGAAGCAAAACGTAGACTATGGACAATAAATTGGCAGAACATAATAAGTACTAAAGGAAATGTCAACACTAAAGCAGGCAAATTTCATTCAAGATTTGAAATAGCAATCAAACTCCTTCCCTGTCAGTGATAATAACTCACAGCTAACGAATTGGTTTCCGCACTACAACGACCGGTATCGTGCATCATGCATCAGCACCAATTTGGGTCAATCTGCTCACAGCCCCTGATAAATGATCCAACCCTCTTATATCAAGTGTGAACCCTTTAACTCCTCGATAAATCACGATTCGAAGCCCTCATCAACGCCGTAAACGAAAAGTTGTCATCACTTCTCTTGACCAACGTATCGTGCTAACGCCAACCGTTCCGGTCGATAAAGGCTACACCGGAATCGTTAAGAGTTTCAATTTTTCAAACCCAAACAGTGCATTAATGTTGGCCCTTGCACTTCTCGAACTACCGGCGATCCAAGTGCATGTGGCATGAAATTATAACTTACAATTTCTGCCCTTGCCGGTCGCCCTCCGGAGCCTCCCCATTAATGGCGGTGTTTAGGAAATTTTTTGGTTAAATTAGGTTCAGTAATTTTAATTGAAAAATCGCTTTCGCTCTCCGTTCAATTTGTTCATCCGCTAGTGGGGTGGAACGGAGAGAAGGGTGGGTCCACCACTGAGCGACCGTTTGTCCGGGCCGTTTATAAGGTCTGGTCGCTTAGCTGTGGGGCCATAAAGCACGTGTGCTTGAAAAACTGCAGTTTCTTTCCTTGTTTAGGTTGGTGACTGGCGGCGGGCAAGCTTGACTTCATCCGTCGAACGTTTTATGAACCGTTGTGTGTGCGATTGTGTGGCTCGCGTTACAGTTTATGTTATTGTTTGCAAACAAAATAAACAGCAAATCATCGGGGCAGTAGGCGGGGAAAATTAATATTGCTAGAGCGAATTATTATGACCCACTGAGTCTATGCTTCATTTGGAATGCTGCGAGTGTTGGTCACTTTGTTGCAGGCAAGGAAGAATGATTTGACAATTTTAGAGCTTGTTGATTGAGGGCCTTAATCAGGGCAGTCAAGTGGAAACTTTTTGCAAACATTATGATTAAGTGGTACATGCGATAAGTTTCGTTTTCGATTGAGTGTGACATTGTATTATGGCGTCAAAACATACGGACACTTTTTCTGGAATACAAACGTTGATGCATATACTGTCTGTTGATGTAAAGTAAATTGTATTGTAGAGTACTGTAGAGTGAGAATATTCAAATGGATATTAGCCCCCCATTGACTATGATTTACGACTTTAACTACCGTCAATGATCGGCAAGTATCAATTTAAATATTCTCAAATTGAACGACGCTATTGACGGTTTTCGCCCCAAATCATGTTCGCAGTTGACAGCACCCTCTCAGATTACAACGAAACTTTCTGGGTGTGTAGACCATGACTAGATAAGCCACTTTGCATACTTAGTTTCTTCATTTTTTTTTTCTAGACTGTCTTATGAAAAGGGCTAAACTTTTTTTTAATCGATTTTTTTGAAATGTGTTGAATAAAAAAAATTACTACTCCTACAAAGAAAAATTGTACTGGTAATTATCACAAAATAAGTCAAGTTTTAAGAAAAAAATATTGAAAAAAAAAACCAAAATGAGCCCTACACTGAAAAAAATCACTTTTAAAAATTCAAAGTCGATTTAAAAACAAAAACTCCATTTTTGATTTCGATGAAATTTTCTCTCAAGATAGGTTATTCCCTACCAACCGTTCGTACACCACAAGATGGGCACCTTTAAGGAAACAACGTTTTTCTAACAAAAACTTTTTCAGGTCCCATTGATTTTTTTTCAGTGCAGCAAAAAAATGCTATTCTGCTCTTAATGCATGCTTTGACTGGAATCTACATAGACTAGCAATGTTCTTCTTATTTTTGTATTGTGATGCTGCCCCATCAGACATAAAATACATTTTAGAAAAGTTCGTTAATTTTTTCATAAAATCTATCATTATTGAGATGAGCAACTGAACTGCAACTGAGTCATTACTTCCGATATGATAATGAAGCTAACATTTGCAAGTTTATTATCTTTCTTATAGTAAATTTCAAATGGGTGTATTGTTGCTTGCGAGTTGTTCCAATAATATCCTTGAGCAGAGTTTTGAATTATAAATGAATAATTTTCAGAGAAATCTCAAATCGCAAGAATTTTATCATCCTTTAATGAATCTTTTTTATTTCTGAGAAATGATGAATGTTGTTTATAAATAAAGTCATGAGTTATAAGTTTGTCAATTTTATCAACGAAATACGGAACAAATTCATCAACAGGTTTAATAATCGTTTCTAAATTACAGCGATCAGTATTCAACCACTGCTGAAACATAACATCTTCGTTGTCATTTGATTCTTATATCAATGTAAGTACCTCTTCAATATGTTCATTGGAAGCACACTTTCCACAAGCACGGAAAAAATCATCTTTCTGTGGAAATATCGCAAAGCATTTTTTGTATTATTTCATCTTGTGACTTAATTCTTAAACTGGTGAACATTAAATTTACATTTTCATGGCATTGGTCTGCTGATATCCTTATCATCAAAGAATTCTCTTACTAATTGTTTTGTATCGTCATCAATACCATGCCCCCTTCTTTTTTCAGTAGTACAAAGAATAACCTGTTCATCAACTAGATCCTTTACCTGCCTCACCATATACATTGGTGCGTTAAACTCTGTTACGATTTTGTTTACCGACCAGGACTTAGGCAGTACAGATAATATTTTAATCTGTTCGCTTCTGTCAGTTGTATGGTGATTGAACTTCTCCTTGAACTGCATAATTATCTCGTCATACGCCTCCACTTTGCCAACATCCGTTGAATCAATTCCGAAAATATTTTTTCGACCTGCTTTCGTAATCTGCAATTATTTGTTTAAGCGATATTCCATACTTCTCATGTTTCTAGATGAGATTGGCGATAAACTCAATGTTTCAGCAATGGTATTAAACTTTTCAACATTATATGGACCCTGTAGTTGATCTGTTGACGGGATTGACTCCAATGATGGAGTTGATGGTACCATATCTGTAAGATAAAAAAAGGTTAAAATTATAATAATGAATGCAGTGGAAAGTTTATCAAAGAAGTTAACATGTTGAAGGATAACTTACCTAACTCATGTTCGATTTGTTGACCACTCGTTGACGGTTCTGGATCATCATGATGTTGCAGCCCACTAATTGATGGTTGCATAGTTTCGTCATTTCCATCCGATCGGCGTTTTTTCGTATTCGGACCTCTATTGTGACTTATCAATCCACGACATGACTCACAAATACTCATCGATTCGTCGATTTTATGGGTATATCACATGGAATGAATTTTGTGTTTTATCCTTGATGACATGATACGAAGGTTATGACGGTTTTGATTTACACGATTGGTCCATTTTTACACTTTTCAGAACTGCTTTTAATAACCTTTTGCAAAGAGAAATAACATGTTGAATGTCACTGATTCACTTTCTTGTTTAATTTATATTTGGTTTAGGTACAGCTCTTGATTCGTTTCTTTCGATTAGGTAGTTCGATTCTACTAAATAGCCTTACCTAGTATTAGGTAAGAAAAGGGGTAGAAACGTTTTGGTAGAAATTACAGTAGCACGTATGAAAAGCGTGTTCTAATATTATATATTGAGTCGTACTTCTTGAGTGCTGCTGCGTGAATATAAGTGCTTTGCTTTGTGTCACATCACAAATTAAGTGTCATTGCATTTGAAGATTACTACATAGTCGTATAACCTTCACTGGTTCAGTTTTTGATAACAAAATACACTGAAAAAAAAAAATCAATGGGACATGAAAAAGTTTTTGTTAGAAAAACTTTGTTTCCTTAAACGTGCCCATCTTGTGATGCATAAACGGTTGGTAGAAAATATAATAACCTATCTTGAGAAAAAAATTCAACGAAATCAAAAATGGAGTTTTTTTTTAAATCGACTTTGAATTATTTAAAATGATTTTTTTCAGTGTACGGCTCATTTTGATTTTTTCCAATATTTTTTTCTTAAAACTTGACTTATTATGTGATAATCACCCATACAACACTTTTTTGTAAGAGTAGTCATTTTTTAATTAAGCACATTTGAAAAAAATTGATAAACAAAGTTTAGCCCTTTTCATAAGACAGTCTAGAAAAAAATGAAGAAACTAAGTATACAAAGTGACTTATCTAGTCATGGTCTACACACTCAGCAAGTTTCGTTGTAATCTGAGAAGGTGCTGCCAACATTTGTTCGAGTTGGCGCGAAAACCGTCTATTGCTGGTAAGCTGTTAAGAAAGCTGTCGTTGAAATGTTTGGAAGTACTTCAAGAGTTGTCATTGAAATTTCAGAGAAATTCTCAATTTATTATAAAAGATGTGTTCTTTATAATTCAAATTTATTTAAATTGCCCATTACAGACGAATTCTCTTATAGGCACTTATAACTATGCAGTCATTGGAATAAATCTGTTTTGAGGAGTTCCTATAATGTTGTGAATGTTTTTCTAACTTTCCTGTGAGATAGATTTCAATTCTGAACGCTTGAAGTATACATGAAATTGATATATAAACCTGAAAATTTAACATTTGAAAATGATTTGATAACTTACAGAATAGTAATTAAATAACCTCGAGCAATTTTGGCTGCAAAAAATGTTCACACCCCATTGCGAAAATCCAAAAAAAATACACATGGCTTCAAATAGGGTACCAAAACAATTGGAACACATTAGTCATGCCGTCATCCATCAACCAGTTAGTAAGCTCGTTTAGCGCAGCAATTTGGCTGACAGCTTTGAGGCAATCATGTCCTCACCACCCAGCCAGCCGTGTTGGTATTTACATTGCAAAGTTCACAGTGCTTGAGTTGAGTTGCTTGAAAACAAAAAAAGCGTTGACTTTCACTTCAACCAGCACACGAACAGGGTCATCGACAAAAATCAATTATGGCTTCGGTACTCACCTTCTATCCAGCACGCGAGTCTTCCTGCGCTTGTAAGTCCCGGTGTGGCCTTTAATAGTCCGGTACAGTGACATCACCATCGTGCTGCTGATTGGTAGCTGACGGTTTCCGGATCGAAGACGAAAATCTGCTGCAAACTGCGTCGGACACTTTCTGCCAATAGTAGGTAAACTTCTGCTTCTCACAGATAGATGGCACTCCTAAATTTTACCAAAATTTGAACACAATCAAATTTTCTCACTCAAACAGAATCACACTTTCACTCTCACTAAAAAAGAAATCGAAAACAACAACAACAACTTCGTTATTCGAATCTTTTGAATTCAATTTCACACGCGACAATCACCACCAGTTAGTTGGCAGCTTCTCACTGCACGTCGCCGGGTGAAATCTGCAGTCTGTGGCACGTGCAACCACGTGATTTTCATTCAAAAATCTACGTGCTAACACACTGCACACATTTTCTTCCGCTGATTCTTCTTCTCCTGGCGCCCCTCCCTAGGTGGTTGTTGAAGACAACCGAACACTGGCTAGTAACGTTACTAATTTCGTAGAAAATTTTAATGTTTCTTCCTGGCCAAGCCACAGCGATTTGTAATATTTTCTGTGGAAGTCCGAAATAGGCATCCACTTGAGGTATGAAGGGAAAAAAAACTAGTTCAACCAAAACGATATGCACTACACGTGGTTAACAAATCAGGGGAAAGTGTACAAAACGGTTGCACCGAGCTATGTGTGTGGTTAAGGTAAAATCTAGCAAAACACGAGCGACGGCGACGACGGGTGGAAAACACTTGGTCTAATTAGTAGTATCACATCCATCAACAGCAACAAAGACGTGGTTTGTGGTTTGGAATCCTTGCCGTGCCGAGCTGGTGTAATTTTTCATCCGTAGGCCAAGATGGTTGAGCACCAACTTATGACCAAAAGGCGTGATTGATTGGGATCTACACTTGTAAAACTGAAGAGCTCGACTGGTTTCTATCATTTGAAATTAGTTCGATGGTGCATGGAATGCCTGAAAGTAGAGAGAAAAATGTTGAAAATCAGAAGATTGCAGTAATGTTGGACCTACATTGAACGATTATGTAAATAGAGGAATCTTTGGAATTCTGTTCATGACACTGAATAGACATTTAATTTTGCAGAATCGTAATGTAATGTAGTTTCTAATAAAAGTATTGTATTGAAACGACAAGTGCTTCCAACAATGAAGCTGGGAATTTTAAGAAACAGTTTGGTTGGGTTACCTTGATTTTACGTATCACACATCCTGGTGGTGGGATCAAAAGCGCTTTTGGGCTAATGGTTATGATTGTTTTATAACGCCAACATTTTCAGTAAACCAATTAAAATATTTCAAAAATGCATTACTCAGTTTATTTTTATTAGAAAAGCTCGTGAATGCGAAAATAAAACCAAAAAAAAATACGGACATCAGCGTGCATTTTGAAGTGGCTCCTCTATTGCTGATCAGAATAAGAATTAGCTCGGATCTTAAATCGAAAAGAAAAATGTTCGTTCCTAAGATTAAGGTTCTGCAAAACCTTGGTGGAACTCTCATGCAGATATTTTCCATGATGCGACAATATGAGTTGGTGTTTTTCTCTAAAATGTCTGAATGTCATTACAAAACACATCAAAAGCTGCTTCTTACTCAAATTTGATGGAAATTCAGATGGGACTGACTTGCAGTTACCGGCAGCATACTTTTTGTTGCATTTGGAATTAAATTGTAGACTAATGAGAGATCTAACTCTGTTGTTTAACCAAAATATCAGCACAACACATTGTTAAGCCGGGCGTGACTCCGGCGTAGTGGTTAACATCCATACATCTCACGCCAAAGTCACGAGTTCGAATCTTACCCCCGAACAAGTTACGAAAAGGCCCAAAAGCGGTGTTTGAGTGACAAGACTGGACTCGGAAAAAATGGGACACACAAAAATGATCACCAAAAATTCATTTTAAATCGGATACTTCTCAGGGATTAAATAACTATATATTAGCTATGTTTTGGCATAATTTATTTATTGAACTTTCTCCCCCAAGCTGAATGCTCGTACATTTCTCTTAACACTGCTTATGAGATCTTAGGCGAGGCATTGTCCATCTTCCTTACACAATTTCTTCCAGTTTTTCTTCAAAGTTTCATCGGTTTTGAATGTTTTTCCGCTTTTCTTCAACTTCTTCTTCATTATCGCCCAAAACTTTTCAATCGGACGAAGTTCTGGTGTATTTGGCGGGTTCGCCTCCTTCGGGACCACATTAACGCCCTTCGCTTCGTACCAATCCATTACAGGCTTGGCGTAATGGCACGAAGCGAGATCCGGCCAGAACAGCGTGGGACCACGGTGAGAGCGGAGGAAGGGCAGCAAGCGCTTCTGCAAGCATTCCTCTCTATAAATCTGCCCGTTTATGGTGCCGGTTGTTACGAACGGCTTGCTGTACCGTCCGCACTCGCAGATCGCCTTCCACAACAGGTACTTCTTCGCAAATTTGTCCATCTTTCTCTTCCGGAACTTTTCCGGAACCTCCATGCGGGACATACCGACAAAAAACTCGAGGCCGGGGATTTGTTTGGTGTCCGCCTTGATATATGTCTCGTCGTCCATGGCGAGACAGCCTGGCTTGACCAGCCACTCACGGTACAGCTTCCGCGCACGCAATTTGGCCACCGTGTTTTTCTTGTCAGTCCGGTTTGGCGCCTTCCTGACCTTGAAAACACGTAGCCCAGCCCGCTTTATGGTCTGCTGGACGAACCACTTCGACGAATTTACCTTTTTGGCCACGTCTCGGGTGGAAAGGTTCGGGTTATTCTTAAAGTACTGCCTTATCTTCCGCGCCTTCTCTGGGTATTCCGTTTTAGATTTTCGGTCGCTTCCAGCGCTCGATGGTCTTCGTTTCCTGGAACATCTTCACAACGCGGGACACGGTGGAATGGTGGATTCCAAGCCTTTTGCCGATCCATCTGTGCGACTGACCAGGATTATCGATCACCGCGCCCGAGATTTGCTGGCGTAGCTCTTCTTGTTTCGAATGCATCTTGAAAACTACTTGACAGATCGCGATAAAATTTTGCACACATAAACACTCTAAATTAGTATTACCCAAAATATCATTAATTTTTACCCACGTGATAAAAAGTTACACCCAAAACAAAGTGTCGCATTTTTTCCGAGTCCAATCTTTAAAAAAAAAAAAAAAAAATCTCCCTTTTTTTTTTAAAAAAAAATTTCTTCTCCCGAACCAGAAAAGAACCGGATAAAGGGTGGAGCAACACTTCAACAGGGGACCCTTGGCCTTTGGTCTAATGACTTTCGGTCACATGGCATTCGTCTTAAAGGCTACCCCTACATCAAATAAACCTACGTTCAGCAGGAATACTGTAGTTTAACTTTTAAACCATTTTCGCTGCTATTCTATTTTACCTACACCCAAAATAAAAAAGGAAGATTATAATGCAATTTTGCATGATTTTGTTTCATTTCTCGCTGTGGATCGTAAATTGGAGAAAAAATGCAACATTAGCTGTGGGCAAAAATGCAACACAGCAATTTTTTTTGAAAGAAGATTAGTTGATGTGCTCACAAAAATATAAAGTGTATCATACAGAACCAAGTTTCGAACCTAAATTAGGCCGTCGACGTGGTGCCTCATGATGTTAACTGAATAGAAACCCTACAGTTGGTTCGCTTGGCGAGGCACTCAGCGGTACATCAGTGAAGGAAATGGATATATGTATTTTTCACACTGCGTTTGGTTACTGCGGACAATGATAACAGCAGTGAGATCTGGAGGCGTATTATAAGTGGAAGTCGTGCTTACTACGGGCTCCACAAGCAACTGCGGTCAAACAGACTTAGTTTCCATACCAGGTGTATCCTGTATAAAACTCTAATAAGACCGGTTGTTCTCTACGGCCATGAGACGTGGACAATGCATGAAGAAGACTTGCGAGTACTCGGAATTTTTGAGCGAAGGGTGTTAAGAATCATCTTTGACGTAGTGCAGGAGAACGGAGTCTGGATGCAGAGGATGAACCATGAGCTCACGCAACTCGCTGACGAGCCCAATATTGGAAGGTGGTCAAATCTGGACAAATACGCTAAGCCGGACAACTATGCTGCGAAAATGGGAATCCAGTTGACACAAAACGACGAGGGGTGCAACGAACAAGATGATTAGAGCAGGTGGAGCAAGATCTAGAGAGTACAAGGGACCCACGAGATTGAAGGTGAGCAACCATGACCGGGAACGTTGGAGGGATATTTTGTATCAGGTATTGTTATAATGACGTTAGCCATTAAAGTAAATAATGTGACGTGTATTTGGGATAATACCCAAGCAACACAGCTTGAAATAAACAAGTTGAAAGTACTGTTAAATGACAAATACAGGTAATTAATATAAGTTTATAACACTTTGTTTCATACTTTACTTTGACGTAAAAAGCGCAATTCAAATGCCTTATAAAATATAAAATGGAAAAAACGAAAGAGTGAGTTATGTCAGTTGATGTGAAGAAATTGATGTCATCGAATTGATAAATTTCTACTATATTTTATTCAGTCTAAAGAACCATGAAACCCTATGCTGTTGGTGTGGCAGGCTCCGGTTCTTCTTCCGCTATTGGTTCTTCACGAAAATGTATAGAAACTGCAGTTCGGCTCGAATTGACTGTTAATGATATTTTGTTTGTTAAATCAGCGCCAACATTAGATTCGCCCTAATTTGCTTTTGTAAACAATGGCTTTCGTAGTCATTTGCTCTTGAACAAAAGGTCACAAATTCAAATTAAGCACTCTTTAAGGAAGATCAGCTTTATTTCTATCCACTGATATATTCAATTTGAAGGAATTGTATTCAACTTCCGATAAATTAGCAGACAAAGTGTTTGTTTACAAAAGCAGATTTGCCCTAATCAAATGTTGGCGCTGAAATGTCCAACGTGCTTGTAAGTGTGAAATGGATCTGGTGTTTATGGAGGGGACATTGTTTCGCGATTGAAATGTTCTTATCAGTTGTCTTGGGCTGCAGGACAGCCTGAGTGTTTGGCGGTACGTGATACTACGATAAAAATAGGCATTTACACCGTCTTCAACTCTAGAGTGTACAGACTGAAGATTGAACATACACCTAAAAGTTGAAAAGGTGGCAAAAAATGCAATTGCAGTTTTTGCAATCATATTTTGAAAAATCCGCATGATTCAGACATGGCAATTTTGCCCATTTTGATCCACAAAGCGTTTTATGGTACAAATTAAGCCATGCAAGTGTGTGCAAGCAACTGGCAAGCAAAAATAGCTCGAAACAAATTTATCACTGTAGGATCCTTATCCAATCATCACCAACAATATCAATATATAATATGGATGAGTCGATATCTCATCACAACGCTATTGGCCACTGTTGTATTGTCGCCGTCAAGTGTTCTATTTTTGTTCTCACTGATTATCGACAAAGCGTTTTATGAAATGAACAATGCCATGCAAGTATGTTAGCGACAGGTTGCACATAACTTGGTGAAAAATATGTTTATTTGTTTCATTGCTGTACCCTGAATTCCTCGCCAAGTGAACTAACTGTTGGGTTTCTATTCTATTATTTGGCTAAATGGTTGCCATCAAGAGCCGCCGCGCGGACGGCCCCGGTTTGAATCTCGATCTTGTGATAAGCTCATTTTATTTTTGTGAGCCATCTGACTTTCGGACACTCATCTCTTACATTACACATCAACTAAATATCACTGCGTACAACCTCACGCGCATGTTCAATTTTTCATTGCGAATTGCTGTTGCTTTTTTGTCCACAACTAATGTTAGATTTTTCATCCAAGTTACGATCAACAGCGAGAAATAGAATAAAATCATGCGAAATTGTAACTATTACAACCTTACTTTCTTATTTTGGGTGTAGAGCGAATTACAAACAACTTAACGTAACACCAAGTAGACCAGTTTGGACATTTTCGTTTTTCAAAAAGCTCCAAAGGCTGCAACGGGGAATCGAACTCTCAACTTCATGGCAACCGCTTGAACGACGGGAGACGCCGCTAACCATTTGACCACGAAGATGATGTGGGCGATTGATTTGGCCATTTTCTCCGGGACGCGGCATTTAAGCATCGCCGTGTTGAGCCGGTGGGTGGTAATGAACATTTCGATGAGCACAAGAGAAATTTCAATCAAACATACTCTTTAGTTGGCAAATTAATTTGGTCGTCTTGAAAAGGACGGATTTTAGTTGTTTACGGAGAGATGATTTTCGTTAGCGTCGACGTCGGGCTTCTTCCGCTTGCTTCGTCTAGCGGACGTACCAGCCACATCAAGCGGCGTCTACTCGATCTCCAGCCGCAGGGCGAAAAACTCGGAAAAGCGCTTTTTTATCACAAGAGTGGGATACACACGTCTGAACCTGTCGATGATCCAATAACGAGTGATATAATGGCATATACATGACATGACAGGAAGGAGGTATCAACGAAGGCAATGCAAATCAAATTTTACAAAAGGAGACGGGCCTCAGTTGTTACGGCAGATAGCACCGTGGAAATGAAATCATTAGTTTTCATTAGAGCGACAGGGGTTTCGGAGGTTAAATTCGCATCTTCTCAACTCAGGCAACAGAAAAACGGCCCTTGTCAGGGCCCCATCCAAAGATAGTTGAGATATGGGCACACTTACTTCTGAAACTGCAAAATAAATAGAGTAATCAGATCAGAAAAATTGGAGCTCACATTTGATAACGACCAGCAACCAACCTAATCTTTTATGTGCAACTAATCCATTATGTACCTATGTACAACTAGGAACTGCAACGAACCTAACCCACCCCCTACAAGAATATGTGTACACATGGTCGGTCTGCCGTGTTGCAGTTCGGTTCGAATTAACTGTTAATATTTCGTTTATTAAATGTCCAACGTGCTTGCTTGTGTTAACATGGCGAATAAAGATTTATATATGAATACTAATTAAACATTTTGGCCATTTTCTCCGGGACGTGGCTTTTCAAGCAACGCCATGTTGAGCCGATGCGTGCACGGAAAAAAATCCGTGCCCAGATCCGTGAACTGCAGTCATGGATTCGAGAACAAGCAAAAATACACCGTGAACTGAATCACGTAATCATGAACTAAATCATGTTTTTAGGTAAAAATCTTGAAAACGTGAACTAGTTCACGGTCCGTTTTCATTTTCGTGAACGCTTTTGTTTCTGTGTGGTAATGAAAATTCGATGAGCTAAAGAGAAATTTCAATCAAACATACTCTTCAATCCGTAAATTGATTTGATCGTCCTGAAAAGGTCGGATTTTAGTTGTTTTCGGAGAGAACATGGTTCGCGATTGAAATTATCATTCTTCTTGGTCTGCAGGACGTTTGGCAGGACACCACTCTGTGAAATGGTCACACCGGAGAAATTTTTTTCAGCTCCTCGTCGTTGCGGATGGCAAGCTGCAGGTGACGTGGGATAATTCTGGTCTTCTTGTTTTCACGGGCGGCGTTTTCTACCAACGTGCTCCGCAGACACGGCATGCGGATGCACAGCGAGAACTGATGATTGGTCTGTCGTCCCCACATGTTTGATATTCGCTGGCACGATAACTGTGGCAGTATTAACCAATCAGAGCGTGGCACTAATATGATGTCATTTCCGACCAATAGCTTTGTGCATTTAAACATTTTTCTTTAATGTACTTTTTAATTAATTTAAAAAAACGTAATGAATTTAGTTATCAACTGGGATTCAGCTTTAATGTTCTATGAAATACTTATCGTAAAATTTCTGTGAGCCAGAGAGGAGATATTATCGTTTAAAGTCTCCAAACCCGCGTAACGCTTGCGATTTCAGAAATTTTAGAACGGCGCCCCTATACAGGAATAGAAAAGAGAGACGTAAGTCCTACGTCAAAATCGTTCTCATACAAAAATATAACAACGCCAAGCGTGGGATTCAAACACTACTCCTTGGCGTGATAAGTTTTTAGCTTCTTTGCTAAGCCAACTCTGACTGTTAAAAAGTAAACTCTGAGTATCTATGATATGCTTCCCGTTGGCAGTGAAACCACAATTTTGTACAACCCATTCATCTTTATGAGAAAAAAGAACACGTTTTGCAAAACTTGGTTGATGTAATGTATTTCAACAGTATTTAGAAATACCCATAAAATCTTATCCGGTTCATGTTTTAAAAATGTATGGAGCAATGTTTTTCAGAACAATGATAAGTCATAAGTCACTTTCAGCAGGGAAAAATGTATTTTTAGCACAATCGTTGATCAGATTGATAAATAGAACCCTCTCCATGGCTGGATTTTGTACCTGGACGCTGGTGGGAGGGTCCAATCTCATGTTAATGATGCATTGGAGATAGCTGATTTATGATAGATGTCGCTAGGTCATGTCATTGTATGACCTTCTACTCTAATGAACCATTCATGGGAGAGCCAAAGGTCCAGCCACACAAAGTAGTGATAATATCACACTCGCTCCTCTTTCTATATAATAGCCGCGTCGTAGCACGCATGTATACAGGCACTAAAGTTGAGTGTGATATTGGCGGGTTGGGCCGCAAATCACTTAAAATTTAATCATAGATATATTTATTCAATTTTGAAAACGTTGAATATTCAACTTGGGGTGGAAGTTTGAACTGTGTCCTAGAATTTCCTATGCAGTGGGCTTCCACCGTGGCCATAAGTGTTGTGGTTTTGTGGAATGTGGAAGGCTCGTTTAGGAACTCAGAGTATCGTATCACTGGGGTTTGTCATAGGAGGGTTTGTTCAGAATGAAAGAGATGTGCTACCGGCGGGCTTTGCCGCAATTTAATCTTAGACGAGGCTAGAAACAGTTTGTAGACGCCTGACATCAAGTAGGTAAGGGACACGACAGGAGGTGCACTTTTCATTGGCGTAGCAATTCTTTCATTGTTGTTTATTGATTGATTGTCATTAACTAAACACCAAGTATACCTAAATTGCAATTCTAATTCTTATTCTAATATTAATTATAATTTAAATATGTGCGGTATATGACAGCCGACTTTTAAATTATTGCAAATCATAGAGAGAGGTTACTTTGATAAAGCAACTTGCGGCGTAAAAACAACATGAAATTTACAGTGGCATCTCAAATAGCCTGGTCACATTGATACGAACTACAGGGAATGGCTCTCTCTATCTTTTTGGGATTGGCCGTGTATCATTGTAATGAGGAATTGTAAATTAACGATTTTATGATTTTCTTTTTGCAGAATTTTTAACCGTTCCAAAACGCCCTACCTTAACCACCTACCCTAACCTATCCTTGTTCCTTCCCATGGAGTTCATGTGGTCTGAAAAGACTAGTTCGCCATTACCCCTCCTTCATCATCGGCTTTGGACTGACTTGCGCTCTTATTGCCCCACCAAATGCTGCAAAATGAAAATGAAATTTACATCACTTAAATTTCTTAACACTCTTTTCATCTTCCCTCCTCTTCCCTCACTTAAATTTTTACCCAAAAATTAAATCCCAAATTATATACTTTAATGAAAAATAAACACTTCCTACTATAAGATTTGTCAACCCACTGATTCAAATATACCGAATTGCATAGGGATTTATTCAAATGTTACGTTAAGGTGAAACTCCCTCGAATCCTTAGTATTCAACATGCATGTAGTAGTGCAAACACTTTTTTGCTCTCATATGATAGTATTGGTGCATCATGAAAAAAACGGTCAATTTTTCTTTGTGAATTACAGTACATCCATTTAATTATTCCCTACAATATTCACATTTTTTAAAAAGCATAAAGCCTCAAAATAAGAATCCTTTTTTAAGGTTGGGGGAGTCTGGGGCATAATTAGCAAGCTAAATATTAAGCCATACATCTAGTTGAATACAAATATTGGTGAATTTCAAACGTTAATGTTCAGCTCTTATTTCAATCATAAACTATCGAATGAGTCCTTGAGTAGATGGCTGAAACATAAATTGTATTAAAAATGTTTTAAATTATGCATCTGAGATAATAAATGGGATTTTTGCAGTTTGAAAACCGATTCCAGGGACCTTCCAATACCAATTTCAATTTCCTCGCTTTTATGTAAATTCGAGCTCTTCTGTAATTCCTTACTCTTAGAAAAAAAAAACTCAAAAAAATCGTTGTAAATTTATAGAAAATACCTACAATTATTTAACTGGGAAATTTGGTAGATTTGATCCCTGTGGAGACTTTTTTTCCGCGTTTTCTTTTAAATCTAGAACAGATAATGTTGACTCGATTTCCCATAACGATTTGTCTTTATACAAGGTATAATTATGGTGAAATTTGCTTCAGATTGCGAAGTGAGATAAAAAATATAAGAACAATATGTTTGGTTTGAGAACCTTGGACATTTTTTAATTTTTTTTTAGAATCCCTAATAACTTTTTAAACATTTGACCAACATGCGTCAACATTTCGCTGCTGAAAGCTGTGAATATTAAAAGTCAACTGAAACCATTTTATGGCGTTATTCGAAAGATTGTGACATCCATTCCAGGAAATACAATTGATATTCCCAAATAGTGTTTCCTTACAGAACCACAGCCCCGGTAACCCGGATTTCCGGAAACCAGATGCACTCAAATGGATATTGCATATAATTTTCATAAAGCGAATGAGATTTTGCATCCAACAGTGCTTAAAAAATTGAAATCGGTCAATAATTGCCAGAGTTACAATAATTTGAATTTGGTGGGTACCCGGGTACCCTGTCGAACACTTAAAGGTGTTTTTTTTTTGTCGAACACAAAAGGGTTAATATGGAACTATGAGCCTGTGAAAAAGCCGCATCAAGTTTCGTTTTTTCCGCTGAGATATATCCATAACGAAAAAGGGGGATCAAATCAACCCAGACTCCCCTACCCCTGGCTCGTGCTTCCAAGGAAAAGGAAGGGAATGAAAGCTGTTGACCTTTTCTTCCCAAACAACAAGCAAATCAAAAACACACTCACCATCGGATTCGGAAGTATGACCGGGATTTTCAAAACCAGTATCATTTGGGCCAGGTATAGGAACGTCATTTGTAAAGTCGGAAGATTCGCCGACAGATTCTTCTCCAGAACTTATGTTTCGATGAAATTCAGCATCAGTTGACGGTGAAGTAAAACCACTATTCCACGGGTTTTCGAATGTCCACGTTAAGGGATCAACAGCACTTCTTATCACTTTTTTAGCCCGTTCACGCAAAACAGCCGCTTTTCTTCTTTTAGTAAGACGCGGCATTTTTTATTTTGTTAATCAAAACTTTTATCAGTCCAACACACTCGCGTAAACAGTTGCTGACAACACTGCGCTCTGCTACGCTACGCACAGCTGAGTGTAAATTAGAAAAAAGCAAAACGCGTAGTTTTGAGACCGGCTGCTGAATTTTTGCACCATTCTCGTTGATTAACCAGTTTTTTCGTCCAATGTTTTCAAGAGTAAATAAGTGAAAGTAAATATTGTTCAGATGGCTACGGGAAGTGGAAATACAGTTTTTTGTGAGAAAATAAAAAGCAGATCCTGGCTTTAAAAAGGTAAACAAAGACGACGAAAAAATACCTGCTTTGTGGAAATGAGCACTAGTTGATCAATTCAGAGTGAAATAAACAGTGTGAACTGATTAAATATTGTGTTCTGCTGTCCTATTAGCAGTATGGCAATGATTCACTGCAGGTAAGTTGATTAATTTGGCATATTTTGTTGAGCAAACCCAAAGTGTGCATGTATGGATGAGGAAGCCATCGCTCCTGCCATAAGGGGATTCCATCGTGTATGTCCTTAAGCAATAGGTTTGTGTGTTTTTTAATTTATATTATTTATTTTTTTTTTTTAATTTGAAAACAGATACAGAAAAACGCAACAAAACAAAAAAAAAAAAAAATTTTTTTTTTTCTACCACAACGACATTTTTTTCTTTAATAAAAAAAAAAAAAAAAAAAAAAAAAAAAAAAATAAAAAAAAAAAAAAAAATATTATAAAATTTTTTACCCGTCCGTCTGGTGTGTTTATCTAAAAAATCGCCATGTTGATTTGGGGGGATCCAAAAAAAAAATCCCCCCCAAAACAAAAAATTTATTGGGGCTACTTTCACGTTTTTTCCCCCAACCAAGCCCCAAAAAAAAAAAGAAAAAAAAAAGAAATATCACCCCAAAAACAACTATCACCACCATTTTCCTTCCCCCATAAAAAATCTTGTTTATATTTTTTTAACTTTATTCATTTTAGTACCGTGCTTACTTTGACAAACATATCATTGTGTTATAAGCATGCTGTTTTAAGCATCAATAGAACATAATATTTGTCTTATCGATGTTCTACAAAACATCTGGTATGACCTAAAAGATGTTCAAAAATGCCACATTTATTGCGTTTTTTCGGTAATATGCGTGTATGAAATTAAGTTTTTGGCGTTAGGAAAAAAAACATGAGCTTTATCTAAAAGGTGTATTTTCAACATTAATATGACAAGTGGTGTTACTTGGGATATATCTATATGCATGCAAACTTGCATTCATGGGCATGAAAATTTATATTCTCGGATGATCGTTCCAAAGAAAATCACATGATTCAAACATTGGCTGAATCTAATCTCATTTTATTCAGATCAATCGTATTTTTGATTATACTCCTTTGTGAATCATCGAATCTACGATGTTCATTTTAGATGATTGCAGTCGAGTGTAAATGAATTAAAGCGATCATAGCAAACATCACTTTCATGAAGAATAATGTGAATGAATTAAATTTTGCATGTTGGGACGGTCGACCTTTTTTTTCAAATATTAAATTGGCAACCTAGCCTTGCCATAAGACGTAGTCCACGTCTATAATAAAATATGTAACGAATCTTCGTAGATATTCAAGAATTATTTCACCTATTTTCACACGGTTATGATTGATCTTGACTGTTGGCTTCACTTCATAATGAAGCATGTCAGACACGATATTTAAAATTAATGTGAGCCCTATGATAATATCAATGTCACCAATGCCCTGCAGCCTTAATCGAACGCTCCACTAAATAATCTCAGCACCCTTCGACACATGTTCCATCGATCGATAACTCGATCAGCTTCAGCAAGGAAAGGTCATATAATTAGTCCCACTCAATCGATGATGCTGATGATGATGATGATGATGATGCTGACGACCGTATAAGTCTGCGTATCTGTGCGGATCGATATCAACCGCTCTGAGGTCAACTCATAGATCGTAAATGAAGCATTTCATCTACTTACGTCCAGATCATGGTCGGTGATGGTCCCTGGTCCGTCGAAGCAATAAATTACAGCTGTTGTGTTTCGACCAGTGTCTTTCTCGTTTGTTTACCCTCCTTGCTTTACTTTATACATATATGTATACTAAAGTGAAGGTCGAACCGGCCCGTGGGGCGAAACATCGGTCCATTTTGTCTGCCACGGCAGAGATCGGACTTCCGCTCCGTTTTTCCGCCTGTATTTGCTGTCCAACTGTATCAGTACAAGAGAAGCGCAAGTTTCATGCTTAATTTGAGACATCATACAGCGAGGTGGCAGCAAAAGTCAGGGACGCGACGGCTTGACCCCAGTTGCGGTTCTGTGTTAAAGGTAAAGCGACATTTAGCGCATCAAAAAAAAATGATTAAGCTTTTGTTATCATATTTGCACGATCCCACAACAACCTGCTCTACTAGTTTGGTTTGACTCAGAGTGGCCGAAATGGCAAGTGACTTCTATTTGTGGTAACGTTAAAATTTTGGACACGATTTAAAACTAGAATGAAAAAAATCAGAATCCATGACTTGCTTCAGTTACAGTTGGACGTAAACAAGCGGTTTGATTGGTTTCGAATGTTACGGCTTGTTAACCAACGGGTTCCGTCAAACAGTCAATTCTCGTTTCGTTAGTCATTTGAACTAGCCAACGCTTCCGTCGATGACATTGCCAATGCTAACTGGAACCAATCGAAACGATTCAGGAAGCTTTTCCCTGTCTCTATTTGAACAGCTCTAAAACAGATCGTTAACGTTGTTGGTTCTAAATATATACCTTTCCAGTTTCGCCCAATGTCCAAAATTTGAAACAACATGGGGGTTCGTCGCTTGCGTCCTCGTTGAAATTACATACATACAGTAGCAGGGCAGTCTACTTTCTGTTTATACATGCCACTATCTGTACAAAGATGGGTGCCACCTCCGTACTTACTTGCCCGTGCATACAACCGAAAAGCACAGAGGCCCATATCGAGCGTGGTTGGTGGTGGTATTTTGAGCTAATTGATTGATTTGTGCCACCACGAAAGGCTAGGCGAAATCCTCCGTCCGAGTCGGTTAGTTTCATATTTTTGATTTCGAACAGCCGATACCTACGTGAGCGGTGAAATCAGAACATTATGAACCGGTCGGTTCGCACATAAATGTTTAAGCAAAATGCAGCCGCCTACACAACCATCGATGCATCGATGCGGTTGACTGGTTGTCTAGTTTATTTAGACGGTTTGTTGGCAATTTTTTGTGTTTTGTTTTTTGGTTTGATTCCTTTTGAAGTATGTTTGATTTGCAATAAATCACGATGTTACAACACAAGGAACGCATTTGGCGCTGACATGGTCGAGAATGCAACTTTGGTTTTGTTGAACAAGGGTGGAGAATGAGTGTTTCGAAGTGCTATCAGGTGATTTGAAGGTGGATTCCTGATTAATTAGTGGCATCTATAATTCAATCATTAGGTTGAATTGATCAAGGAGGTAACTTTTTTTTAATTTGATTTTTACACCTCTTCTCACAGGGAGAGAAGTGCTTCGATCAATGTGGCACAAGTGGTATACGGAAGACCCCTAGAGTTGCATCTTTGGACAAATGGCAATGTGAATGGAACAACTCCACAAAGGGTCGGTTGACCCATTGACTAATTCCGGAGCTACCCGGATGGGTCAGCCGGCGACATGGTGAAGTTAAATTTCGTTTAGCACAGATTTTGTCAGACCATGGTTGGTACTTGCGAAAGTACGGGCACGCCGAGTCCTCCGCGTGTTCCGGGTGCGTGGACGCAGAGAAATCCGCAGAACATGTCCTCGCTTCGACGGCGCCATAAACGGCATGATGGTCGTGAGCGTTTGGGACACAACTTCGGATAATTTTGTCCAGAGGATGTGCCAAGACCAGGATTACTGGAATGCTATACACTCTTAAAAATAATGAATTTTACGCGTGACGTAATCCTTACAAGCTGTAAATATTTTGAGCTTAATTTTACACATGCTTCCGTTTTAAGTTTATTTGGATGTATTCTTAAATCCTCATTCGAAACATCTAATAACACATACAAGCACACGTCAAGTCATTATCTTCGACTTCGGCATTAGCGTTGTGCAATTCTCAAAGTAGATTTCACACGTCCTGCTTAGTTTATCCGGAATGGTGTTTTCATAAGCTTGTTATTTGGTGTGCGGAAACACCACAATTTATTCAAAACACATTCAAGGGCATCCAAATTTAGAAGCTTTCCAGGGCGCAGTTAATTTCAAAGTGGAATTCAAATCCTTCGTAGCATGTCAGGGAAGCAACGCATCGCCAAAGGAGCAAAAAAAAAACTAAATTTGTCATAACTGCCTGACACTCGGTTATGAATAATACAACTTAAGACGTCACACATGCCCACAAGGATGCTTATTTTCTGGCCATCTAAATCATTGAACGGGTCATTTTTTTTGCATATTCACGAAGTCCGAAAATTGATTTCTACTGCGCATTTAACGTGCCTTAAAATTTTTTTTCCCACACCTTCAAAAATAATTATTTTTAAAAATATTTATTAATATTTCCCAAAGAAGGACCCTTTCCCAAATTGGCGGATAAAATTTATATGATGTATAAGAACCGATTTTTTGATCTTAATTAATCTTAATTAATTATAATCAAAAGTAGGCAAAGCAATGCATTTAAAATTACACACTACCAAAATGTCATGTAAATTTCTGTCTCCAGAGACCGACACATGCAAGCGTCCTTTAGCACATAAGAATGAATTGAAAGAGATGAGAAAATAAGTTCAATCAAACACATTTTTCGTCGAATTGCGTATGTGTCAGTTTCAGGAGACATAATTTTACACGAAATCTTGCTCTACGTTCCCCGACTTTTTACAAACATGAATTACGTCTCGTGTAAAATTCATAATTTCTAAGTGTGTACATGAACGATAGGTGCATTTAAAAAATCTAATTTTGTGTATCACAACTTACATTTACGTCATGGCATGTAAACAATCAATTTTAATTTTAACTGTCATGTAATTTTCAAAATAGATGTACATTTATGTCCATTAGGCTTCCAAGTGCATCCAAGTCGACTTAAATTTACATGACTTTTTCTAAGTGTGTAGGTAAAGTGGCCTTTTAGATCGTCCTAGAGCTCCAACACAGATGATGCTGGTCAGAATACACTAGCTAACTACTAAAGTCCTACTTAGTTAGATATAGCGGGGGCTCAAAGCACAATAGCCCCTCCCCGAACTTATATCGAAAGGTAGTTCTGGACGAGGGGGGGTCCAAGGTTATTGCTCGAGAAGGTTTTAGAAGATCGAGGGCTTGTCACCTCGAAATTAGGCCCATATGCTTGTTGGATACACTCGGTAAGTTTCAGGAATAGGTCAACAGGTTGACGAAATGTACGAAGAGTGAGCGAACCAGTTCGAGTTTAGGAAAGGAAAGTCAACGGTGGATGCAATTCTTGTCTATAATGGTATCCTAATTTTTCGTGTACAAAATATACTAAATATTAAATAACACCTAACGGGGAAAAGGGAGGGACCATCAGGGCACCCAAGTAAAACGATTTGGATAGGGAGCAAGGGACTGCCTCCTCTCTATTGTTAACATTTCGCGGAACGAGGGCGGGCTCTTCGACCCCATCTTTTGGGTTTATTCTGTCAAACGAGGGCTCGATTCTAGTGCTGTCTGTGTGACCTAGCTTTTGGAAGGAGATTCTTTTCCCTATATTCGCGGGTTTCGCGTAAGTGTATCTGCTTGCGGGTCCGCCCAAACGTTTTTGGCCCTTCATACAGGAGCTTGATGATCACAAACAATAATAGAATCCTGATCAAATCGTTTTTCAGATTATTCCACTGCTATGGGAAGTTACCTTGCTACAATAGATGGTAGTATTATATCATCATCATCAGAAAGTCAACGGTGGATGCAATTCGGAAGGTCGTTGAGAGTACAAGAAGGCGTATAAACAGAAGCGATAATGAGGGTTGATTATCTGTGCAGGATTCTAAGGTGTTACTTCCAGAGCCAGGTTCTAGTGTACGATACAGAAATGGTGCAGATTGAGGCGAGGGTGGACTAAATGGCTTAGAAAACGAGTAGAAGCTAAGGGACTGAGTAAGAGCCAGCTCTAACTTATCAGAGCTGCAGCGACATGGGAGAGAAGACAAGCAGACTAGTGCTTCAGCAACGCTGCAATGATTAGGAACAAGAGTCTCGAGAGGGTGGCTGTGACCGATAGCATATAACGACAGTCGACTACCCCATATCGGTGTACGTCTCGATGGCTACACATAACGGCTTCTAGCAGAAGAAGGAGGCTTGCGATCAAAGCTGACATCTGAAGAGAAATGCATGTGCAATAAAATGGTGAGTTGATAACTCGGAAGGAGCTCTTAATTAGCTCTGATCCTCACAAGTTCCTACCTCACACCTCCACGAGTCATATTATTGCAAATGACTACCAGCTTAAACATGGAAACACTGGCTTGTGTAGTCTAGACAATGTTGTCAATCCGACTATAGCAAAGTGAGGGGGTGTGAAGCGATCACTTGAGTGAAAACCACAGTACGGCGGTACAGGAAATACTTCACGAACACGTAGGAGTGCTAACCAGCACATTTGGATCGATACCAATAATTTACAGCATGCTGGCGGAGGTTTGTAATTGTTGACGGCGTGGTACACTGGATTGGATCTGGCGCTACAGGGCTAAAATCGGGCTATTGTACTCCGTCAATGGTACGGCTGCCCCCGTCTCGGTAAAACTTTGGCAGGCCCTCCGGATTAGAAACTAGTAATCAAAGTAGGTGGGTAGTAGATTCAGACGTAACATTCCTGACCTACATCGAACTGGCTCTGAACACGGACCCATGAAGATCCGTGTTAACCCTAGCATGGCCTTCCTACTTGTATAGATAACCATGAGATCATGATTGAAGACTACATATATATAAAAATGGATTTCTGTCTGTCTGTCTGTCTGTCT
The DNA here is from genome assembly GCA_024533555.2 of Aedes koreicus. Taxonomy (NCBI): domain Eukaryota; kingdom Metazoa; phylum Arthropoda; class Insecta; order Diptera; family Culicidae; genus Aedes; species Aedes koreicus. The sequence continues at coordinate 254,173 of JAHHFK020004384.1, read as the reverse complement.
GACCCTAATAGGCTCGGAGACTACTGAACCGATCGGCGTGAAAATTTGTATGCAGGGGTTTTTGGGGCCGGGAAGGTTCTTAAGATAGTAAGAGACCCCTCCCTCCTCTGAAAGGGGGGGCTCCCATACAAATGAAACACATATTTCTGCATAACTCGAGAACTGATCAAGCAAAGGAATCCAAATTTAGCATGCGGAAGTTTTTGGAGGCAAGAAATGTTTCTATGGTAGTTTGAGACCCCTCCCCTCTCTAGAAAGGGAGGCTCCCATACAAATGAAACAGAAGTTTCTGCATATCTCAAGAACTAATCAAGCAAATGGAACCAAATTTGGCATGTGGGGTTTTCTGGTGGCGAAAAATGTTTCTATGGTGGTTTGAGACCCCTCCCCTCTCCTAGAAGGGGTGCTGTCATACAAATGAAACAGAAATTTCTTCATAACTCTAGATCTAATAAAGCAAATGGAACCAAATTTGGCTTGCGGGGATTTTAAAGGCAATAAATGTTTCTACGGTGGTTCGAGACCCCTCCTCTCTCTGGTAGGGGGGGGGCTCCCATCATACAAATGAAACACAAATTTGTGCATAACTCGAGAACTAATCAAGCATATGGAACCAAATTTGGCATGTGGAGGTTTTTGGAGGAGAGAAATGTTTCTATGGAAGTTTGAGACTCCTCCGCCATCTGGAAGGGGGAGGGAGGGGAGTTTCCAAACAAATCCAACACAAATTTCTGCATAACTCGAGAACTAATCAAGTAAATGGAACCACATTTGGCAGGTGGAGGTTTTTGAAGGCAAGAAATGTTTCTAAGTTGACTCGAGCCCCTCCCTTCTCTGAAAGGAGGGCTCATATACAAATGAAACACAAATTTCTGAATAACTCGAGAACTTATCAAGTTAATGGAACCCAATTTGGCATGTGGAGGTTTTCGAAGGCAAAAAATGATTCTATTGTGGTTTGAGACTCCTCCGCTCACTGAAAGAGGGGTCTCTCATACAAATGAAACACGAATTTCTGCATAACTCGATAAAAATTAAAGCAAATGGAACCAAATTTGGCATGTGGAGGTTTTTGAGAGAAATAAATGTTTCTAATGTGGTTTGAGACCCCTCCGCCTTCTGGAAGGGGAGACTCCCATAAAAATGAAACATAATTTTTAGCATAACTCGAGAGCCAATGAAGCAAATGAAACCAAATTTGGCATTTGGCATGTTGAGGTTTTTGGAGGCAAGAAATCTTTCTATGCCAGTTCAATACCTCTCCCCATTTTGAAGGGGGGGAGAGGGCTCCCATACAAATAAAAAGCAAATTTCTGCATAACTCGAGAACTAATCAAGTAAATGAAACCACTTTTAGCATATGGGGGTTTTTGGAGGCTAGATTTCTATATACATAAAAATGAATTTCTGTCTGTCTGTCTGTCAGACCCTTATAGACTCGGAAAGTTCTGAACCGACCAACGTGAAAATTTATATGAAGGGGTTTTTGGGGCTGGGAAAGGTTCTTATGATTGTTTGAGACCCCTTCTCTCTCAGGAAGGGTTTGAAAAACCACCCCCCTCTGGAAGGGAGGGCTCCCATACAAATGAAACACAAATTTCTACCAAAATTGAGAATTATCCAGGTTACTTAAACACAAAACGTGTATTTCTCGGGTAAGAAGCATGTTTTGATAGAAGTTTGAACCCCTGCTTATTCAAGAAAAAAAAACTCATTTCGAAAAAAAAAACCATAAACGTGCCAGTTATATTAAATTTTCCTTCATTTAGTTGCAAGCGTAGCAGCGCACGCACCGGGTTCAGCTAGTTTTTTTTATCATCCCACGAACTCCTTGTGATTGGCATACGGATATGCGATAGGGAAATGTTATTCATAAAATTCCTTGTGAAAAGGTGTGGCAACCTTTGTGATACCTTTTTAAGAACCCTCCAATAGAAATTCTCCTTTTATCTCATAGTCCAAAAATCAATGTTTTTCAATGTATTTTAATAACATGCGCAGTTGATCAGATTGAGTGGATTTGATTTGTTGTTTTTCAATAAACCAATTTTCTTCATAAACCTTTATGGAGACAGCAAAATCTGTTATATTCCGGGCAAAATCCTAGAGTTTTGATCGAACCTTTTCTGTTATATTTTTTTTCCATCTCTCGATCACTTCAGAATGGCTCATCACAGGTTTTGCATATTTTTTTTATATTATTGCAGAATTTCTGTGTTTAGTTGGCACAGTTGAAGTTCCCCTTACTAAGCGATTTTTAAATTACAGGCAAATAATTCAATGTTCTATCAACGTTATTGCTTCTGACAAGTGTAGTCAGTGTATTATTGTATTACCTTTCGAGGTCCTTCCATTTTTTCCGTATGATATGTAATTGCGGTCCAAATATCATCAACTAACTCTAACCACCTGAGGCGTCTCTCACCAAACACAACCGCCGATAGCTATCTGTAGATCCCACTGTGAACATACCCCAACGGATCACAATCACTGCCAAAATATTCAACAATAACAAGAGTAGATGGCCATCGGGCTAGTTCTTGGTCCGGCCAAAAGCACCACGCCACAACCGCGATACGATGCCGATGGTTGTGGCGCTCGAAATTGGTTAAAACTTGTTTATTTTGCAACTTTTCTGACCACATCGTACCGCATTGCCATCGCCCCCGGGGGGGCAACACTAAAGGCACTGGCCGAAAGCAAAAGTGCTCTTCTTTGGGTAGTGAGCTTTCAAGCAGCACCGAAACAGTGTCGCCTCAACTTGACTCTTGGAACCGAGGAGAGGTGCTGGCAAATACTCTTCTTCTCAAGGAGATGAAAGCAAGAGAGGGTTAATCATATGCAGTGCGCAAATAATTGCCCGCAGCGATTCATATGCATGTTGGACTAGGTTAATTTTTTGTTTCTCACTTGCCAGTTGCGAATTAACCAACGCAGCTTTCGGCGCGGGGTTGTTGTTGCTTGTGAAGGACAAATGAGTTTGAAGAAAAAATTGAATATTTTTATGTATGATTGGTCGCGTTTATTCACTGCGAGGAAAAATCCTCCGATGCTGACAAGAATGAGTGACAACTTTCATATGGTTTCCAAATTGTGTCTCTTTAACTTCCGAGGTACTCGTCGGCATCCAAGAGCTTGGCGACAAAATTAACTTATGATGATGATGACGACGACGACGGCGAAGACGACGCCAAAATCAAACCTGCCATTTTCAATCCAATTATAGTGCTTATTGTTCGAATTTCACCCCATCCTGGGGCTGTTTACATAAGCAGCCGAAAATTTTGTCAAAATTATTTGCGAAATAATAACAGCACTTTAATGTAACCGCGCAAAGCCACCGAGGGCCCTATCTTTAAGCGCGATCATCAGACTCGGAGGCATTCAACCGAAAGCATAATTATAAGCTTTTGCTCTTTCTTTAATTTGCTGCCCCGACTCTAGTGATCGAAGCTAAAAAGTGAATTACTTTGAACGAAACAAAAAAAAAAAAGATCGATGAAGCAATAGAAGCATTGAACCATTCGCTCCGTCAGTTTGAATTGCGCTCTTACACACAGCCGACCAGCACTAGGGACGGTGCTCTTCTAATTTATTCTGATGCAAAATATGTTATACATATCGTCCAACAATCGAGTGACGACGCGGCGGTGTTCATATCGAAATATCGAATCCATCGTCGCATGTAGCAGAGTATAGCGTTTCACCGACCGGTTGTTGCTGTGGCTGGTGGTCAATCAAGCTTTGCAAGTCCATGCCAACAGACTGGGAGAGACAGAGAGAAAGATTGGAACGCTGCATAATATTTGCCAATTCAGACCGGTTGATTTGACGTGATGGCGATGGCGAGGCGTGTCTTTTCGCTGTTGGTCAGTAAGTAACAAACCCGGCCTAATGAGCTGCTTTTAATTGCCGCTTAATTTGTTGGGCAAATTGTGGAACATATTGGCAATGAAAAAATCACGCTGGTGGAGGTGGAAATTGGAACTCAGATGTTTCGTCGAAAATCTACAGGATTTGATGAAGGGAGTTTTTGGAAACACACTTAGCAGTTATAAATACTACATGGGATAGCTTTGGCATAAATTGAGGAACGTTGACATGCCGCTGAGATTTCGTGATGAAAAAATAGATAAAAATTCGTTAGCAAAGTTCAATGATTTTCACGGTACACCCAAGTAACATTGCCAAAACCATCCAGCTTTATTAAGTTTTATTAAAGTTTTATGAATTCCACTAGGAATCAATTTGGTTATTTTAGTCAGGTTGAGGAGAAACCTTCACAGTTTCCCAAGCAATACATAAGTTTAATAACGGTTGAAAATACTTTTATAAGACTAGATTTGGTTACATAGAAGCTTACTCAACATTAGATCATGAAGATGTGTTACTCGGGTTGTTTACCACGATCTCTGTACCTTATTTTCTAAAATTCCTTTTACTCGTATCAATGGTTCTATTTAGACTTTATGAACTCGAAAAATACAGTTTTGAAATGTCGTTTTAGGACTCATTCATATTATCTTATTATGGACAGTTGAAAAACGCATTTAAAAACCATTTTGCCTCCAGTATACGCATTAAACTGCCAAATACCCAAGTAACCCCCTCTCTTCTCTGAACAATGCAAATGAAACACAAATTTCTGCATAACTCGAGAACTAATCAAGCAAATGAGAAATATTTCTATGATGGTTTGAGGCCTCTCCGCCCTCAGAAGGGGAGGGGGGCTCCCATACAAATGGAACAAAAATTTCTGTATAACTCGAGAACTAATCAAGTAAATGGAACCTATTTTGGCAGGAGGAAATTTTCTTTGAAAACAAGAAATTTTTCAATGGTGGTTTGAGACCCCTCATCCTCTGAAAAGGGGGGGCTCTCATGCAAATAAAAAAGGAATTTCTGCATAACTTGAGAACTAATCAAGCAAATGGTTGGCTTTTTGTTTAGCTGTCACGTTTTGCACCGTTTTATTTGTCAAAGTTAAGTTTGTTGCCTATTTAAAGGGCGTATTCGATAAAAATGGCACACAGAAAATCTTCTGTAACTTTTGAATCGTATGAGTAAAAAACCTAGAAATTTGAGTAGATCTTATCCATAGTGTATTATTTACATCTGCCAAGATTCATAGTTATACATTCAGTAGTTCCAGTCATGTCGTCGAAACAAGAAATTGTCCGTGAGAAAATTTTGTGCACACAATCACAATCAAAATCCAGGGGCGTCCCACCGGTGGATTGCTAAAAGGCTTGGAATTGCAAATACAACTGTGTCTCGTGTAATAAGAACCTTCAAGGAGCGTCTGAGTGTCCAAAGGAAGGAAGGGAGTGGTCGTAAAAGTGGTCCAATGGACAGTAAAATGGCCAGGAAAGTCGTACAACAATTCAAGAACCGTCCAAACATGTCAATTCGAGATGTCGCTAAAAAGTCTAAGGTGTCAGGCGGTTTTGTGCAGAAAACCATGAAGCGTGCTGGGTTACATGTTTACAAAGTGCAAAAAGCCCCAAACCGGATTGAAAAACAAAACATCACTGCGAAAACCCGCGCCCGGAAACTTTACACGAAGCTGCTCACCAAATCCGGTTGCATCGTGATGGATGACGAAACATACGTCAAGGCCGACTTCCGTCAACTTCCTGAGCAAGAATATTTCGTTGCCAAGTCGAAGTTCGATGTTCCGGAGGATGTTCGAAAGAAGAAACTATCGAAATTTGCAAAGAAGTTTCTAATCTGGCAGGCGATTTGCGGATATGGTGAAATAAGTGCTCCCTTCATCACTTCCGGAACAATAAACGGTGCGATTTACACGGAAGAGTGCCTTAAGAAGCGTCTCTTGCCATTCATTAAGAAGCACAAAGGATCAACTCTGTTTTGGCCTGATCTAGCATCCTGCCACTACGCTCGAAACGTATTGGAGTGGTACCGAGCCAACGGAGTCAATTCTGTGCCAAAGGATATGAACCCACCAAATTCACCGGAACTTCGTCCAATTGAAAAATTCTGGGCAATTATGAAAACGGAACTTCGCAAACATCCCAAAACTATAAAAACAGAGCTAGAATTGAAGAAAATTTGGGTAAAAACAACATAAACACTGGGAAAATCGGTTGTACAAAATTTGATGGGTGGAGTGAAAAGGAAGGGCATTCGGGATGGGAGACGAAATTGAATAAAACAAATGTTGTAAATCAAAACTCATTAGTAGTTCTTCATTCCCTGAAAATTTCAAGAAAATCCGATAATCAGTTTAATTTTGATGAGTATATATGTGTGTGCCATTTTTATCGAATACACCCTTTATTATTCTATACTTGATCAAATAGAATTCCGCTAAGTAGCCTTTATATGTTTGATACCCAATTAGCTTTAGGTCCCGTAGAGTAAAATTGTAAGGTCCTTAGCATGGGGCGGAGGGAGCACGGATGTCATCTCCCACATAACATTAGGTAGAGATTACTGCTGTCCTCCATTGGGGCTTTACAAAGCCTGTTGGTGCGGACTAAACATATAAATAAGAGTAACGTGCCAACCGCTGAATGTCATAGCTGTATGTTGTATGGGTGGGAGGGACTAAAGGAACCCATTACCCCGTTCGGTGAGTTGGGGAGTCTGTCAAAAATATTGCAAGATTTGAAAGTGTGTGTTAAGCCAACTTTGCTATCTATTGTGCAATTTTTTTTCTTTTTGTAATTTACGTGTAATATGCATAATTGACGCACCTCAACAATCACAGCTTGAGAGAAGAATACTTGGACGCACCGAACATAGTAGTTTATGGGTTTATTACCAAAACGTCCGTGGGCTGCGGACCAAGATCGACGAGTTTTACTGCAATACCTTGGATTGCAATTTTGACGTCATCATTTTAATTGAGACGGAGCTCGACGACGCAATCAATCCGACGCAGCTTTTTGGGAACAATTTTAATATATACCGATGTGACCGAAGCCAAATGAACAGCAGTAAATGTCGTTTCGGAGGGGTTGTAATTGCTGTGCATCATCGGTTTATCAGTAGCAGTGTTGAAGTGTCCAGCGGAGTTACGTTAGAACAGGTAAGTGTATCGATGAAGATAGGTTCCAAACGACTCTTGCTTTGTACCATTTATGTTCCTCCAAACAAAAGTAAGGATCCCAGTATATTGACCGGGCATATTGAGTCGATTCATGAGCTTGTTAACAGAGGCTCTGACAACGATTGTCTGCTGGTATGCGGTGACTATAATCAGCCTGGGGTGACCTGGAATTATTCTGATGGCAAGATTCAACCCGTGAACTCCAGATCTTCATCGAGAGCTAGCACGATATTGATTGATGGTATGGATTTCTTCAACATGCATCAAAGAAATCTCGTGCACAATCAACTAGGACGCATTCTCGATTTGTTCTTTAGCCAAACGGATCTTCCAGTTGAAATCTCGAGTTCTGTTTCACCACACTTACCAATTGACCTTCATCACCCGCCACTGGTTGTCTGTGTACCATCTTTAGTTGATGACGCTGTACCATTGCATGGTGTGAATGAGAATGTTGTGCTGGCGTTAGACTATAACAAAATTGACTTCGATGCTCTTTGGGATTTTCTTTCTGCCATTGACTGGGATGTTTTTTTATTTTTTGATGGACTGAGTACTGATGAAATGGCTGAAATGTTGTGCGCTGTACTGAATGATTGGATGGACACGAATGTTCCATATCGTCGTCCCGCTGTTTCTCCTCCATGGAGCTCTGGTTTGCTACGAAAACTTAAACGAACACGAAATGCTTCGCAGCGTAAACTCCGGCGATATCGTTCCCTGGCAAATAAGCGTAGTTTTCACTTGGCATGTAATGAGTACCGTAAACTTAACTCGTCACTCTACAAATCTTACATTTTACGGGTACAAACTTACTTAAGGCGAAACCCCAAGAGTTTTTGGAGCTATGTAAATTCAAAGAGGAAAAATACTACTATGCCAGCTAGCGTGTTTTTGAACGATGTTGAAACATCTATAAGTAAGGAAAAATGTGAAATTTTTGCTACTCATTTTTCGTCAGTGTTTGCTGCGAAAAGTATTAACCCAAGTGCACTTAACTCCGCTGTTCTGGACGTCCCTACGAACCTTGTAGACGTGGATATTTTTGAAATAACATCCTTGATGGTAAATAATGCCATCAAGAAAATAAAATGTACATTCTCGCCTGGACCAGATGGTATTCCGTCATCAGTGAATTGTCGCACCAATGGAGCTCTTGTCGAGCCGCTCTGCAGGATCTTCAATAAATCTTTTGCCGAATCGAAATTTCCCGCGGTCTGGAAGCTCTTGGTTAATCAAAAAACTGAATATTCAAACCTATGCTATAGCTTTCAGAAGCCAAATAATACTAGATTAAGAATCACAGTTGATAGTTAGAAAAAGTATCAACGAAAAATATTTATTTGAACTATTCATGGCATAGGTCAAACCGCACCGTTACCCCGCTTTTCCCGTTTTAGGGTACTGTAGTTTCGTATTATTGAGAATATATGTTGATCATATCTTACAGTTTGATTCAGCGTGTGAGAAGCAGAACAGCAAGCTAGTCAGGGCGAGAAGTTGCAGTTGTCTTATCCTATTCAAATAATTTATCCGTTTTTATGAGCATGAGCAGGATAATGAGCATGATTGACCGCCCGAAGATGTTATTCCGTTACTGCCAGTTCAGCTGTTATTACTCAGAAGATCAACAGATGATGCAAACATGCTCAATGTGTAAAACTGGTGATCCCAAACTAAGGCAATACCGGCGCTGGCCTCGCCCGAATGCAGGTCAAATAAGGAAAGGGTAGGAATGTTAACGTTTATTTGGACGTTTTATTGGAAGCCGAGACCACCGCCACACTTCCACGAGAAATCACTGGGATTTTGGATGATAAGATTGGGTGGCAGCAGGGTTCGTTTTGGTAAACAATAAGCTGAATTCACGCTTCGTTTAGTAAAATATTTAAATACTAGTACCGATTTCTGATTCGAACCGATTACAACAGTAAGGATGCTATTGGGGCCACACACAAAGTGTAATGGTGTTTTTTCATCGGAAAAACAAGGTGATTTTTTATAATGTTGGAAATCCGATTTGATCTGAGTTAAACCAATAATAAGGATGCTATTGGAGCCACTCACAAAGTGTGATGGTGGTTTTCCGTTAGGAAAACAAGGATAATTTTATGAACGCTTTAGAGACGCTTTGTTGTTCTCTTACTGTGCTCACTCGATCACTCGTTACACCGAATTATAGATAACCGAAACAACACGAAACGCGCCATGCTCGATAGGAAAATAGTGCGTAATAAAGCATCGTCACAACCTTTCACAGCCGATGCTCGAACCAAACCTTTTTTTCGTAACTTACAATTTTTACTGTATTCTACAATCTATTGCACTGCTGTAACTAATAACTGTATCAATCAAGTTGAAGTGTCTAATGAACAATCTATGCTAATCCAAAAAATTGAAATTTAGGATTTCGTAAAAATAAGAGTCCGTAGATGCATTTTGTGCCTTCTGCATTCTATTGATATCCATGCTCATCGGTTTAATACCAACCGGGAGAGACTTGGCCTTATACAAATGGATTTCATTATCTCCAGTCCGCTCAACCAATCGCAACGTTTTGTGATAGATTGGACGGATTATTATAATTTGAGATAACTCCATGCAGATATCTTCCAAGTTTGGCAGATCGACAAGCAATCGATTGGAGAGTTTAAGAAGACCGGAAGAATAAGCGATGGTTCTGCGCGTTTTATAAACAGAAGAACCTTCATAACAAAACGTATTTGATTCATTTTATCCAGAAGTACCATAAATGGACATTCGAAAGTTTTTCAAAAGTAAGTATAATATTTTCCAGCATGTAATTAAAAAAAAAAAACAAGCAAACAAAACAAAACGAATGTTTTTTCATGCAGCTGAAATAACCACGAATAGAAAAATATGCAAAATGGTTGTATTTCTCGAATTTGAACAACAATTTTAATGTAATTCAATGATACACCGTTTTGGTTTCATACTACTCAGATACACATGATTGCTACATATACCGTGTTTCGACAGAACGTGTTTCAGTTGGATCATATCAGATAAATCGGTTCAAATTTCAAAACGCAGATGCATTATTTTAAAAATATTGAGGAATAGCTGTTGGAACGCATATGAATTTCTTTTCGTCATTGATGAATAAAATTTCTTAAATTATTTACTAACTACTCGTGTGTTGAGAATGCAAGTAGCAACAATTCAGCACAAAAAACACAGCTTGCTTACATTTGTTACTTACGTCGTTTTAAAAGGTTATGTTTGATGTTCCTGTTTAGAAAATATCAGATAAAATAATTATACTAAAGGTGAGCAAAGGGGACACAAACCATAAGCTATAAACCACCAAAACTCAAAATGTATGTTTGTTAAAAGCTAATCACTTATTATTTGAACAACCATTAAAAAATATAATCTATTCAAACGGTGTGAGCATGGTGAGTAAAAAACGGTGTTTCTTCTGTGTTGCTTTGGGTGAGAGGGTCGCGGATGAAAAGTACATTTTCAGTACAAACTGCAAACAAATTCGGTGGTTATTCTATACAAAAATCCAACATGACCCGTTAAATGTTTGGCATTCAATGTGGTTTGATTTAAAAACATGGGAAAAATCGAAAGTTTTTAAAATCGTTTTTTTATTCCAGAACAAGCCTAGAATTGTTTGATCTTGTTGCAAGAACCTCATCAATTGACTTGGAGCTTGAGGATTGAAACAATACAGCGCAGGTTTATCCGGATGGCATTGCGTAATCTACCATGGCGTGATCCGCAAAATCTCCCGCCGTATTCAGATCGCTGCAATCTGCTGCAATTGCATACTTTGGAACGCCGACGGAAAAATCAACAAGCGGTTTTTGTTGCCAAACTTTTGAATGGAGAGGTCGACTGCTCGAGGCTTCTCTCTCAACTGAACATCCGAGTGCCACCGAGAGCATTACAGAGTGGTACTCTTCTCCAACCACGATTCCATCGAACAGCGTTTGGTAACAACGAACCACTAACAGCTATGATGCGAGCGTTTACGACTGTCGAAGAATTGTTTGAATTTGGCGAATCTTCTGCTCACTTTTTGGCTCGTATTTGTAATGCTCGTTTTTTTTAAGTTTTAAGTTTGTGTCATGTAGACAATAAGTCCGATGAGCTAAGATGATTAAATAAATAAATAAATAAAAAAAAAAAACATTTTTAAAAAATAAAATTAACTTTTAAGCTTCGACCAAATGTACTGCATATCAGCCCCATTCTGTTCAAACAACTAGTAAAGTTTAATCGATCGCTTCACTTATTAACTTTTTACATCTATATATTACCAGTAAAAACGCAGCAAAATTCTTTAAATTCCACTAGAAAAAAAGCTTATCTTTTGACAAATAGGCCTATTTTGTCTACGACTTACAGGCTCCTTCAGTGTCGAGTGCCACTCTGCTTGTTGAATTCTTTGCGGCATACTTGTCTCATGCACGTTCGACTAGTCTCAACGGACATCTTTTAGTTGTAAGTTGTAGAACGAAATTGTATTGCGAAAATTGGACAGTTCTTTGCGCAATTGTGATGTCGCTAGAGAGCTCATCCAAGGAGTTATTTCGGTGAAGTTTCCAAAGAAAAGGCATATCAATTACTTTTTTGGGGACAAGAGGCGATACGTTATTTCAATGCAATTATGGTTTTCACCTGATACTTCTTTTATTTTTTATTTTCATCATAGTTTACAGGGCCTTTTTTTATTCCGGTTTAAAGGTTTGTAAACTATGATGCAAATATGATCATTGCACATTATAACTCAAAAACGATAAAAAAAAAACTTTATTGTACTGATTACGAGGCAGGGTGGACTATTTATTTAGCTTTAAATTATTCAGAGTTGTTGGTTGTAGATCATTTTGTTTGTGACCATAAGTTTATGGTAGAACTAATCAAGCAAATAAAACCAAATTTGGGATGTGAAGGTTTTTGAAAGAAATGTTTCTATGGTAGTTTAAGACCACTTCGCCATCAGGAAGGGAGGGCGGGGCTCCAATACAAATGAAACACACATTTCTGCATAACTCGAGAACTAATCAAGCCAACGGAACCAAATTTTACAGGTGGAGGTTTTTGAAAGCAAATTTTTTTTTCTATGATGGTTCGAGACCCCCTCAGTAAAAAGGGGCTCTCATACAAATGGAACAAAAAATTTCTGCATAGCAAACGGAACCAAATTTGCATGTGGAGGTTTTTGAAGGCAAGAAATATTTTTGCAGTGGTTCGAGACCCCTCTCCCTTCTGAAAGTGGAGGCTCTCATGCAAAAGAATTTCTGCAGAACTCAAGAACTAATCAAGCAATTGGATCCAAATTTAGCATGTGGGGGTTTTTGCAGGCAGAAAATATTTCTTTGATAGTTTGAGACTCCTCCTCCTCTAGAAGGGGGGGGGGCATTCCCATACAAATGAAACACAAATTCCTGCAAAATTCGAAAACTAATCAAGGGAATGGAACCAGATTTGGCATGTAGGGGTTTTTGAAAGCAGGAAATGTTTCTATGGTGGTTTGAGACCCCTCTTCCTCTAAGAGGAGGGTGGATTTCATACAAATGAAACACAAATGTCTGCATAACTCGAGAGCTAATTAATCAAATGGAACCATGTGGAGTATGTGGGGGTTTTTTAAGGCAATGTTTGTATGGTGGTTGGACACCCTTCCTTCCTCAGGAGGGGGGCTCTCATACAAATGAAACACAAATTTCAACCAAACAAGAGAACTATCCAGTCAACTAAAACACAAAATGTGTATTTCTCGGGTAAGAAGCATACTCTGATAGAAGATTGAACCCTTTCTTAGTCAAGAAAAAAAAACTCATTCTAAAAGAACAACCATAAACACGCCAGTTCTATTAACTCATTCATTCCGTTGCAAGCGTAGCAGCGCTCGTATCGGGTTCAGCTAGTTGAATATAAACTGAACAATGACTTGAATACATACCATATGCATCACGCGTTTTACTAACTATAGCACAGCACTTGTGCAACATGTTCGTCTTGTTGCAAAATCGACTAAAAATAAGCCAAACAAGTATTGGTTTCATGAGTTCAAATAACACTGTACGACTTATCATATGAGATTTCTAGCTTAATATTTCAACAAAAATCCAAATCACACAAAATGCTTATGTTTACAAGTCAAAATGGATGATATGTCAGCATTTAAATCCTCAGCACGGTTCCTGTAAATGGTTATGATTAAACTTTCACATTCCGTATCGAAAAGTAATGGGTTTGATCAACTACTATTGCAGCATTTTATGTATGTTCAACTTATCTGAAAATTACAAAATATCTCACATCATTTTTTTTTTACTCTGCAAATCGTTGTGCAAATAATTGACCAACTTCTTTGAATGTTAGTTCAATAGCTTATTTTATTTTTAGAACATGCCATCGACACCGATCAAAGTATTCGTTAATGTCTTTTTACAAATCTTTGTAAAGCTCAAACAACGTATCAAAAGTATTCACTAATATCATTCAATAATTAAAGTACCTAAGAGCTTATCAAATGTTTAAAATTAAACGTTTTTGACGTAGGACTACGTCTTTGTTTTCAATATAGGGGTACACGTTGCGAGTACGAAAATTTGGAGCGTCACGAAATATGCTTAGGTTTTGAAAGTTAATAACTAAGTCATTTAATGACCGATTTTCAAAATTTTTGCACCGATCGATTGCAAATCTTTCTACTCATCAATTCCATTATTGAAAATTATTAATTTTAAATAAAATACTTTTGAAATTCTTATAAATATAAAAATGAATTTCTATCGAACTGACCCTTATAAACATAGAAACTACTAAACCGACTGGCGTGAAAATTTGTATGCAGGGGCTTTTGGGACCGGGCAAGCTTCTTATGATGGTTTAAGACCCCCCTCCCCCGCTATGGAATGGGGGGCTCTCATACAAATGAAACACAAATTTCGGCATAATTCAAGAAGTAATCAAGCAAATGAAACCAAATTTGGCATGTGCATGTTTTTGAAGACAAGAAAGGTTTCTATGGCAATTTGAAACCCCTGCCATCTTTAGAAAGGGAGGGGGGCTCCCATACAAATGAAACAGGAAATTCTAATAACTTAAGAACTAATCAAGTAAATGGAACCAAATTTGACATGTGGAAGTACTTGAAGGCAAGAAATGTTTCTATGGTAGATTGAAACCCCTCCCACCTCTAGAAGGGGGAGTGGGCTCTCATACAAATGAAACAGGAACTTCTGATAAGGGAACGTCCATTAATTACGTCACGCAAAACTTGACTTTTTATAATCTCCCCCCCCCCCCCCCCCCTTTGTCACATTTTTTGTATGAACCTTCGAATTTTTTTGTATGGATCGTCACGTTTTCTCAAACCCCCCCCCCCCCTTACTGCGTGACATAATTAATGGACCTTCCCTAACTAGAGAACTAATCAAGTAAATGGAATAAAATTTGACATGTGGAAGTTTTTGAAGATAAGAAATGATTATTTGGTAGTTCGAGACCCCTCCTACTTCTAGAATGGGGGGCTCCCATACAAATGAAACTGGAGTTTTGCATAACTCGAGAACTAACTAAGCAAATGGAACCAAATTTGGCACGTGGAAGTTTTTGAAGGCAAAAAAATGTTTCTACTGTGGTTCGAGAGCCCCCCCCCCTCCTCTGGAAGGGGGATGCTTTCACACGAACGAAACTCAAAATTCAAACCAAACATGAGAGTTTATTATATTTATTATTCGATACATTATAAATGTTTCATAATATGATTCAGTATTGCAAATCACTAAGGGTCGTTTGATGTGTGCTTATTTGCAATCACAGTCCACTGTTTGATGGCATGTGATAATTTCTGTTTGATGGCATGTGAAGTGTGAAATTCGTTGGTAATATTATCTTCGAATTCCAATCAGTGTTTAAAAGTGTTTCTTGCGTTCTAGTGCGATGGATAGAGTCCATACCATTTGATAAGAAACAAATTATTTTGAGGAAGTGTAAGTAAAATGTCGCAGCATATGGCTGCAAACTATATACGTGAGTTGCTCTAGCTTTAAGCTTCAGCTTCATGACAAAGTGAGGTGGCTGCACTAGCTGTTCCCCTGACCCCAGAACGGCCCCTTTTAAGGCTTCCAAAATAACTGGAAAAGATAGTTGTTCGAAATGGGCGGTTGCGAAAAATACCGTATGTCGAAGCCATAGTGTTTTCGACATTTGGGTAAAAATGTCCTAACTGTCTACCCGCATAGACAATTACCATAAGAAGCACCTAACCACCAATTCGGGTTATCATCCCAACTTTAACCGGTACGATTAAACCATAGACTAACTCTAAGACCAGTAGGTCCCGAACAAATACGATGTTTTTCTTGGCTCAGTCAGTACTAGCACATCGGTCCCAAGATCGGTCCCAAGCTTAATAATACGCCCCTAATAATGAACTCACACGAACACACGCTCAAATATTCTGCCAAAATAACACAGCAAATCGAAACAAAGGCGCAAATATGTAGAGCAAGGTGCTGGCTGCAAGGTGTACTTCGGACCAAGGAATTCTACAACAGTGAATCAATTTCAAATCGCTTATTGCATATTGATTGTTTGTTAAACCATCTGTAATATCGTTCTTGTATATTACATGTTTATTAGGGTAACCTGTTTAGTGTATTGCAATTAGTTTTTGAGCGAAACCTATTTCGAAAACCGTGTAAACAATTAGGCGGCTGGAGATGAATTCGATTGCACATTGCTACATAGTCCTACGTTACCTTTGCGTACAACCCCATTGGGCTGTACATTATTAAACAGTCGCCAGGTATTCCACCTTCATGCACAAATAGGGAATATTTAATTGCTGTGTGAAATGCCTCATTTCTCCATATTGGATTTAGTGATTCACTCACACAGAAGTCTTCGTAAACATTAATAAATAGAAAATCTAAATATCAATTTTGTTGATTTTTTATATGGTTTTTTTGATGAAGTCCTAGGTTTGCAATTTTGTCAAAAACAAAATGAAGAGTGTCATTTTCCCCAGTTATCGAAACTAAGATACTCTCATTATCATTGTCGGAAATGAAGTCAACATTGCGTTGATTGAAGTCACCATATATATGTACTTTTACTTCAGGAGGCAAACCAGACATAATTTCTTCGGCATTACTAAAGAATTTCTCATATATGTATAGCTAAACGGGCATTATTTGGAAGAAAATATACCGAAACAAAAATGTGCGTTACATTTCCCACATTAACTTTTGCCCATATATGTTCAAACTCCTTGAATTTTGTTTTCATAATAATTTAAGAATTGAAAATGGTCAAAACAGCTATAGTTGCACCTCCTGATTTTTTTTCTGACCTTCAAAAATTGCGATCATCTCTATAAACATTATAACTTTTGCCAAAGACCTCTTCACTTCTTACACTCTCATCCCAACTAGTTTCATTTGCAAGGATCACGGTATAAGAACAACTTAACACCATGTCCAAAACCTGGTTAATCTTAGCCGCACTTTTCATCCGATTAAAATTTTGACAATATACTGAGATTTCAACCGTGGTATGAGGGTTGAGTGGAAAGTTTCAATAATTAGGACCAATTGTAACATTAGAATCTATAGATACATTACCAGTCGCATCCGGTTCGGCATAGTCTACCTCTGTAGAGTGCGTCAGGTCGAGCGAAAACACGGACGCTCACAGGAACAGGAGCTTCAGCTGCTTGAACGAACTCTTTTGTGAACTTGAGAGTCCACATCGGAAGTTGATAAGCATGCTATGAGAAGCTTAATCATGGAATGCGAATTAGAAAGATCGGTTAGTTACTTGAAAAGTAAGTTGCATGGAATTCTACTCACGGCACCTCGTTTAAATGATTAAGTAAAAAATTTGCCTATTATGCGAACTTTTTGTTGCTTGGAAGGGTCAAAGAATTTCATCAATTTTTTTTAATATTTTTAAAAACAACATATTGATAGTAAATTTTCCTCAATTTTTTCAACAAAAAGGAACTATTTCTTAATAATAAAAAGTTATATTCCGTTACGATTCTGCATGCATAACGAATGTATGCAATTCATATCCAAAAGCGAGTCCATAACTTACCTAGAAATATATCCTCCGTAAACTAGCAACCATATCATGCATCCGTTTCTCCAAACAAGCTTCTTCCATATAACTTCATCAGACTGCTAAAATTCAGCCTTCAACTAATTGATTACACAGTTCCGCACGCACCAGAAAGTGGCTCCAATTTCATAGTCAACATCCTCCCAATAAGTGCCACCAGCGAACGTATCCTTGTGAAACTTTTAACACTCTTCACTACCTCATGACTAGTAACCGGTTTCCGGGTTTGATTCAATCACACACTGACTCTGATCACCAGACACTCTAAAATGTTGACCCGTTTTCCCTCAGTATTATTCTTCGCTCAACCTTATAGTCACCTCAAGCGACAACCACCATTCTTTTTGTTTTCTCGACTCCTTGCACCTGCGCTGGAGAACACACTTTACACAAAGAAGTTGGAAATCAAAAAGCACCACGTACGTACGTCCTTCCTGTACCTGTCGAACTACTGTTTGGATCCGGCGATTTCAAATACGGCGACAACCTTGACAGTCGGAATCACTGATAAGATCACCAGAGCGAATCGGCAAACGTTATTTCCCCTATCAATCAGTTGATCGTTTTCCACGTTCCTAACCACGTTCTGCCACCACAGAAGATAATTCTAATTCACACTTT
This sequence comes from Aedes koreicus, assembly GCA_024533555.2. Taxonomy (NCBI): domain Eukaryota; kingdom Metazoa; phylum Arthropoda; class Insecta; order Diptera; family Culicidae; genus Aedes; species Aedes koreicus. The sequence goes on along the minus strand of JAHHFK020004384.1, from coordinate 236,364 downwards.
CACCCACCAAGTAGAAGTAGATCACTGCACCGAATATTGGCTAGAACTTTCCCCTTCAAATCCGGTAGCAGCGAAGAAGAATAAAAAAAACACCCCGCTTAGAACAGAACGTCACTGCGAAGAGAATCAACAACAACGAGCCGCAAACACAACGATCACTCGATCGAGACACGAATAAGATATTCGACACACTAACTCCGCGCCAGACTTCACGCGCGTACGATAGCGGAATAAAGCGACGGCGGCGAGCTTAGTCGTTTCGAGGGGTGGCTTGGATTGGCGGTAAACGTCGCTCACTCTCACTCTCGGCTTCACTTGCACGAAATTCAGCTGACGGTGCACTATGCTCCACTATAGAGCGCTTTAGTAGCCGAATCTTGACGCAAAGAAGCCGGAGAGTTGCGGTTCATTCCAAGCCGACGGTAAAACGAAGCCCTAGTAGTGAAGGAATGAACAGCTTTTGTTTCGAAGGGTATCTCACTCTCCGACGAGGTCTCGAGATCAGTTAACCGTTCAGTCAGTAGTCGATCTTTATTTTTTTATCGGTTCGAGATGATGAATCGTTGATTTAGAGGGATGGTGTAAAGATAAGCTAACAGTTGTAGCAGTCAGTAGTGTAAGCAAAAAGATCGTTTTCGTTTTTTTTTTTTGGCGGCTACTGCTGCTGCTAATGCTGACATGAATTATAGCAATTTTGGGCATCCTCAAACCTCGCAGTGCATGAAGCGATCAATTATGAGGGTATTTTTTTTACGACCATTCATCACGCACAGCAGAAGTAGCGTCTATTAGGTCCAGAAGGTATTCGCTTTTATTTTTTGCCTTTGGGAAAACGGAACTGGCCGACGTTCGATGGAGGGTTATTTAAGCCTAGATAAGCCATTTTTATCGATCGATGCAACTTGGAAATGGAGCCATGGAATTAACTTTTTTTTTCGATACTGAATGGAAATTCGATCGAGCTATCTGGTCACTATCTGGACTGAATGGTGATTACTTAAGCTTTTGTGGTTACGGATTTTGCTCAGATTTGGCATAAATAGTGATTCGTTTGTTACTGTGTGTATGAAAGAATGCAATTAAGCGTATGCAGAAAATTGCAATCGCTGAAAAACTAAAACAATAGACACGATGAAAGGCAGAAAAATTTAACATTTGAAAAATGCTGCAAATTGAGTAGCAAAACGATAACATATTACTGTAACGGCAGCTAAGTTTTCTGACACATTTTTAATAGCAGCCATTTGGTAGCCGGGGTTAACTCTTGATTTAGTTAAAAATTATGAACAACCCTCTATGCTCTTTGTGGTTGGCTCAATGGTAATGATTTTTTTTACATAAACTGTGAAAGTAATTGTGTCCATCGAGTTCACATGTTAGTATACATAATTTATGTTGATCATAGTCTCATATATCCACCTCTTATAATTCCAAGAGCATGAAAATTCCCCACTTCAAGAAGTCAATATTGATCCAGACAAATCTGATGATTATTGCAACAGCCGTCGATAAACATCAGTAAGATAAAGTCGATAAATCCTTACGTGATGATCAAATCGATGAATGAATTCCCGCAAGCCGTCTGCACATCATATTGGAATCTAGGTATGTAAAAAAGATGTTCTGTCTGTCTGTCTGTCTGTCTGTCTGTCTGCCTGTCTGTCTGTCTGTCTGTCTGTCTGTCTGTCTGTCTGTCTGTCTGTCTGTCTGTCTGTCTGTCTGTCTGTCTGTCTGTCTGTCTGTCTGTCTGTCTGTCTGTCTGTCTGTCTGTCTGTCTGTCTGTCTGTCTGTCTGTCTGTCTGTCTGTCTGTCTGTCTGTCTGTCTGTCTGTCTGTCTGTCTGTCTGTCTGTCTGTCTGTCTGTCTGTCTGTCTGTCTGTCTGTCTGTCTGTCTGTCTGTCTGTCTGTCTGTCTGTCTGTCTGTCTGTCTGTCTGTCTGTCTGTCTGTCTGTCTGTCTGTCTGTCTGTCTGTCTGTCTGTCTGTCTGTCTGTCTGTCTGTCTGTCTGTCTGTCTGTCTGTCTGTCTGTCTGTCTGTCTGTCTGTCTGTCTGTCTGTCTGTCTGTCTGTCTGTCTGTCTGTCTGTCTGTCTGTCTGTCTGTCTGTCTGTCTGTCTGTCTGTCTGTCTGTCTGTCTGTCTGTCTGTCTGTCTGTCTGTCTGTCTGTCTGTCTGTCTGTCTGTCTGTCTGTCTGTCTGTCTGTCTGTCTGTCTGTCTGTCTGTCTGTCTGTCTGTCTGTCTGTCTGTCTGTCTGTCTGTCTGTCTGTCTGTCTGTCTGTCTGTCTGTCTGTCTGTCTGTCTGTCTGTCTGTCTGTCTGTCTGTCTGTCTGTGGGGCCGTGAAAAAATCTTATGATTGTAAGACCACCCTCCCATCTTTGAAAAGGGAGGCTCTCATACAAATGAAACAAAAATGTCTAGGGTGGAACCTTATAGACTCGAAAAATACTGTACCGATCGGCGTCAAATTTGTATAGCGGGGTTTCTGGGGCCGACAAAAAATCTAATGATAGTAAGAGAACCCTCCCATCTCTGAAAGGGGAGGCTCTCATACAAATGAAACACAAATTTCTGCATAGCTCGAGAACTTATTAAACAAATGGAACCAAATTTGGCATGTGGAAGATTTTGAAGGCAAGGCATTTGTCTACAGTGGTTCGAGACCCATGCTCTCTCTAAAAGAGGGAGGGGGCTCTCATACCAATGAAACAAAATTTTCAACCAAACATGAGAATTCTCCCTACTGCTATGAAAATATGTATGCAGGGGTTGTAGGGGCCAGAAAAAGTTCTAATGATGGTTCGAGACTCCTCCTTCTCCTGCTATGGTGGTTTGGTTCACTAGAACGGGCGGCTCTCATACAAATGAGGCTCTCATACAAATGAAGTTTCTGCATAACTTAAGAACAAATCAAGCAAATAGAACCAAATTTGGTATCTAGGGGTTTTTAAAGACAAAAAATGTGTCTATGGTGCTTTGAGACCCCTTCCCTATCTGGAAGGGATGACTTTCATACAAATGAGACAGAAATGTCTGCCTAACTCAAGAACTAATCAAGCAAATAGATCCAAATTTGGCATGAGGAGGTTTTTGAAGGCTAGAAAGGTTTCTACGGTGTTTCGAGCCCCCTTTCCTCTTTGGAAGGGGGAGCACTCATACAAATGAAACACACATTTCAACCAAACATGAGAATTATCTCTATTGTTAAGCAAATTTGTATGCAGGAGTATTCGGGGCCGAAGAAGGTTCTTAGGATGATTCTAGACTCCTTCCCCGTCTGGAGGGGGGGGGGGGGGCTTCCATTCAAATGAAACACAAATTTCTAATCGAGAACTAATCAAGCAAATGGAACCAAATTTGGCATGTGGGGGGTTTTGGAGGCAGGATTTTTTTCTATGCTGGTTCGAGACCGCTCTCCTCTCTGGAGGGGGGGGGGGGGGAGGGCTGTCATACAAATGAAACCAAAATTTCAACCAAACATGAGAAGTATTCAGGCAACCAAAAAACAATAGTTGAATTTCTCGGGAACGCAGCATTTTCTGATTGAAGTTTGTACTCCAACTTAGTCAAGAATGGGAGATGCTTGAGCTACTTTCAGTGCTACATTGTGCACAAGAAATTAATCTAAGTTTATACAAGAAAAATTACGTTCAAACTGACAGGAAAGGGCGTAGTTTGAAGATAAATGTTTTGTCAATGAAATGCTTCTACACAGAAACAAAAACCATGGTAGAAACTAAAGATCTGAGGGTATAATTAAAAATACACACCTACGTTTAATTTTACAGAAATTACACACATTAGCTAATGATACTTTCATTAGCTAATGTGTGTAATTTCTGTAAAATTAAACGTAGGTGTGTATTTTTAATTTTGAACAAAACTCATTCTTCAAAAAAACATATAAGCGCCAATTCTATTGAATTTTCATTCATTTAGTTGAAAGCGTAGTAGAACTCGCACCGGATTCAGCTAGTAGTATTATAAATTTCAATTCGCAATCAACTTAGATATTTTTTAACGAACTTTCAAAAATCAAGATTTCACAATTGATTTCATTCAATACGTTTTCATTATTTCTCTTTTTTTCCAAGCAATTCCAACAATATAAATCCATACACACTTAGAATTATATGCCGAGTCTCGGCTTTCTGAAACCGAGATCCGCACAGCCGACCTCTCCGTTTCGATCTCGGCTTTTTTATGTTAACCGATAATCTCGGTTTGGGTCAAACTGAATACTCATATAGTTAACTGGGAATCTCGGCATGAGCAAACTGATATATCGGTTAAAATTCGAAACAAACAGAAATGAGGTTAACCGAGATTTCGGTTAAACTTTGTGTAAATATTCGAAATTTTTAATTAGATTTTCATCGAAATATTGAATATTTCATGCCTATAGGCAATACCCTGCAAAGATGGTGTTTGCGTCAAATCCGGCTGGTACAAGAAGACGTGGAGCACAGCGAGCTAGATGGGAGGATCAGGTAAACCAAGACTTGAAGAGCGTTGGGCGCAACCGAGGATGGAGAGAAGCAGCCATGAGCCAGGTGAATCGGTGTAGAATCAACAATCAATGTGCAACTAGCGATTTTAAATTGGTTCACTGTTGTAGAACCCCTAGGTCCGAAGTATACCTTGCAGTCTGCACCTTGCAATAATTCTTGCGCTTTTCGGTACCTTCCGGTACTAGCATAGACTAACTCTAAGACCAGTACGTTGTTAGGGGCGAATCATTGAGCTTGGGACCGACTGAGCCAAGAAAAATATCGTATTTGTTCGGGAGCTACTTGTCTTAGAGTTAGTCTATGGTAGAATTGTTGACGAGGTTTTATCAAAGTAATTGATTTAGTGCCGATAAATCTATGTTTTTTCCACAGTTCCACAAACAACATACGACTTACTCCACTTGCGAATGAAAACAATATGGCGCATGGCGGTTGGTAGATAAAAAGCCGGGCCTCGGCTTATAACACTGCTAAACCGATATTTCGGCATGATAGGCAGCTGAGGTCGGTTGACATTTGGTTAACGTTTGTACTCGGCTCCTAGTGTTGCCGAGAATCAGTGAAATAATAAAGTTACCCGATATTTCAGTTTCAAGTGATTCTGAAACTCGGCATCGTTCGATTTTCAACCGAGTTATCAGTTAAATATGAAAATGCCGAGTGGATTCAGCTAAATGTTTAACCGAGCCCGCGAATAATTTTTAAGTGTGTAAACAAAAAATACACCCCAAAAACACCCCCCCCCCCCCCCCGAACCCCCCAAAACCGGGAAAAAATCCCCGAAAAAAAAAAAAAAGGACCGTTCAAGCTGGTTTATTTTATATATAGGGTTGACCTACCTCCAACCAACCTTAATGAATATTAGCATATGGCCGTGAGGCCCATCCCCCTGGCGGCTCCCCATATTTTCCCCCGATCCTCCCCCCCTGTTGATGAGTTGCTTTGTGTCCTTCAATTACCCTTGTATACAGTGGAGCTCAATAGACCAAAAAAATCCTCGATAGAATGACACTACGACAGATTAGTCGGATTCCGGTCTTTTGACACAAGCGGTGTATTTTCGGTCTTTCTCGCATAGCGTGATGAGGCCTTGTCCGGCTAAAACACGTAATCTCCATCCGAGTGCTGTTGCTGAAGGAATGGGATGAGATTTTTCTGCAAAAACTTGATAGACTTGCTTGTTGATCACCTAGCCGCTTGGTTTGAAGCACGGCTCCGTGATCCCCTTATCGGAAATTGCGATGCATAGAATCACTTTTTGTCCGAACTTGTACTTGAATTTGTATTTAACCTTCGGAGAAGTTGTAGATTTGTCAGTCGTTTCGGAGCATCTGGGACTTGGATAGAAGAAAGTAGCTTTTGTCATCCAGAACGAAAGACTTTTCACCGTATTGCCGGATCATTCGGCGGCACTGGGACTTCCCAGTTTCGATTTGTTCGTCCTTGTACTCTGGGGGTCTGATTATCTTTTGAAATACTATTCCATCCTTTTTCATAGTTTTACGACTCTGACGATTGAACTTGCTGCCCATATCCCGCGGGCTCACCGAATCCTTGATGGTAAACATAGTGCGCAGCGACCGGAATGTTTTCTTATCCATAATCTTCGTGGGAGGTCCATTTAATTTGTTTCGTATTACTGCCATGGTTGTCAGTGTACGGTATATGACGTTTTTCGAAACATTTGCATGCCTAAAATGGTCCACCGTGTACTTTTCCCAACGATTTTTGTTAGCTTGAAAGAATTGTACAATGCGCGCCCGCAGTACTTCCTATTTCAACGGCATGCTGTGAACAACTGAACACGTTGGAGAGAAAGTGTGTGTGAGACAATTTTCTAAATATTGTAAGGATTCAATCACGTGAGTGATATTTCTTTGAGCGCATTATTGTTCTGGTAGAAAAGTATCGAAGTCATTCCCGTTATTTGGTGGCCTCCCGTTATTCCAAGAGTTACTCGGTATAGTGATACAATTGCAGTGACGTGAATCGCTATAAGATTTGACTAGAAGAGTCACATAACTGCGTTTGACTATTTTCACTTCACCAAGTTAAAGACTGTACTCGAAAAAAATACAACACATTCTTTTGTGTATAACTTTTTATTACATTGGTAAAAAATTAAGAAACTTCGGGTAAAACTAGTTTAAATTTAAGTTTCGAAATTTAAGAAATTTAAAGAATTTTAAATTTCGGACAGGGTTGATTCAAATTTCGGACACCTCTTTGATTACGATTTCCGTATGCTAGAATGCGTTTTACCCGTTCCATAGTTTGTAACCACCTGGTAAAATTTTATTGAAAGCACAATTAATGAAACACAAAACGAAAAATTCCACCTAGAATTGCAACACAACTACACATCGAAACACAATTTCATTTTTTTTTTATGTGTATTAATTCAGCGCAGCTTTTCTAGGTTACCCAGTATTAAGGTTCATCCATTTTATACCCCATCTTGTGATTCAAAGGTACATAAAATAAGTTTAAAGTATCCCCCATACTTTCTTTAGATTCTAAAAATATGCATATAATTTTTTGTTTGATGGAGTGCTTAAAACCATAAACACAACTGGTCTAAAAGGTGTCCACGATGAAATTGCCACACTATGAAATTGCTCTAACTTTTTAACCGTTGGGTAGAATTTAATGAAAATTTTGGTGGATTTAGTTCATAGTACATCCTGCAAGTTTTAAAGTCCTGTGATCAAAACTCGCGGAAATGGAGTCGAAAGAACAGCTCGTGCGTGATAAAATCTTGCGCATTCATCACGAGAACAAGGATCTCTCGCATCGTTCCATCGCTAAAACGTTGGGAATCGCGAATTCCACGGTGTCGCGAGTGATTAAGCGGTTCGAGAAACGGTTGACCACCGATCGGAAGCCCAGAAGTGAAGGAAACAGTATTCCGTACAACACCAAAAATCACAACCGCGAAGTTGGGGCCTTCAACCGAAATCCGAACGCCTCCGTTCGGGATGTGGCTAAGAAGCTGCACCTAAGCCGAAGTTTTGTCCAGAAGGCCAAAACTAAGGCTGGGCTTCGAACGTTCAAGGTACAAAAGGCCCCTAATCGCGACGAGAAGCAGAACAAGTCCGCCAAAACCCGTGCCAGGAAGTTGTACCTCAACATGCTGACGAAAGTTGAATGCTGCATCATGGACGACGAAACATATGTGAAGGCCGACTTTAAACAGATCCCCTGCAACCTGTTTTTCACGGCCAAGGATAAGTTCAGCGTTCCGGAGCATGTCCGCACTCAGAAGATGTCCAAATTTGCGAAGAAATTCCTGGTTTGGCAAGCCATCTGCACGTGCGGGAAGCGGAGTGCACCTTTCGTGACCCAGGACACGATGAACGGACAGGTGTACATAAAAGAGTGCCTCCAGAAGCGGCTGCTTCCTCTCCTGAAGGCCCACAACGTCCCAACAATCTTCTGGCCGGATTTGGCCTCATGCCACTACTCCAAGGACGTGCTGAAGTGGTATGCGGACAATAAGGTCAATTTCGTGCCGAAAATGTTCAACCCTCCCAACACTCCGGAGCTCCGCCCCATCGAGAAGTACTGGGCGATTATGAAGCAGCACCTTCTTAAACGACCTAAGATAGTGAAAAGAGTCTAGGAACTGAAGAAAGTATGGGTTTACATGCAAAAAACGGTTGATTCACAGGTTGTGCAGAATCTTATGGCCGGGGTTAAGACCAAGGTGCGGGCATTTGCGTATGGACTGTAAATAAAATACGAGTAAAATGGTAAAATGAAGTTTAATAGTTATTTCTCAATCCCTGAAAATTTGATGGCAATCGGATGAAAACTCGAATTTTGCGAATCAATTTTGTGTGTGGCAATTTCATCGTGGACACCCTTTATATGATTGGTGTCCTATAATACTGAGGTGATTGCAAAGTAACTGTAATTCATATATTCTTAATCTAGCAGTACTTCACATAATGTAAAAGGCAATGAAACTAAAAAAAAAAACTGGTTTGCTTGGAAATAGTTATCGTAAAAGCCCGGATCTTACTTAATCTTAATAAAAAAAAACCTTCGGGTAATTACTGGTCTATTGACCGGTCACTGCCCGAGTAGGTATCACCTAAACAATATTGGTAGAATTCATTCTACAGAATGTCGGTTTTGCCAATTTGAAAATGAAACTGCAGAACATATACTCTGCAGCTGTGGAGCATTATTCAATCAAAGAATGTCAATATTTGGAAAGGGGTTACTAGAGCCCTCAGAAATTTGGCAAAACGATCCTGGTAGGGCATTAGACTTTATGAAACAAGTCGAGCCTAACTGGAATCAGGGGCTATGTCAACCAATGTCCATCACACCTCAATTGTGACAGGATATTTGACTTGCACCAAATAAAATATGGGTCATACAACAATAATCCTAATCAGTGGATGTAGTTGTGTTTTGGCTCTACAGAAGAAAAAAAAATAGTTATCGTGTAATGTAATACATGTAGTACATTCTTATACATTTGGACTGATAATGTTATGCTTGTTGTGGTAATTTTTCCTCATTTTCAACTTGTTCCGATTTTGTTGTGTTGTTTGATGTCCTTTTCTTCTGCTTCAATCTAACTTCCTTAATCTGCATGCGACTGCCCTTTTTCGCCTTTTTCTCTTCTTCAAATTTCTCTTTTTGCTTCGTTCGTTCTTCCTGTTTCTTTAATTTGGCCACAGCTTTCATTTCTTTCTCCTTCTGTTTAAACTTTTTCCTTCCTTTCTTCGAGTTTCTGGTGCTTGGATATTTCCACCATCTTCTTAGTTGCTTCTTCTTATCTGAACATTAAGTCCCAGGATTTGCTTGTAGCCACCGCTGGTGCAACGCGGTGCTTTCGTTTTCCACGTGCAGATGAATTTCCAGGAAAAACTGAGACACATGGCGGATCGAACCATTCTTCTGTTGGATTATTATTTGAATCCAGCGTGTCCAATGATTCCGAAGCCACCTGTTGATCTGTTGTAATAAAACATATTAGGTTATATCGTTATATTTAAAAAAATGAAACCTACTGAATCTTGTGTAGTCCAGGGTCACGTCAGCTGTTTCGGCCATCTCATTGATTTCTTCCGGAGATATTGCTGCAATACATTTACGATAGTCACATGAAAATTTAATAAATGTTGAAATTATTATACTTACTTTCTTCATAAACAATGCTTGTAGATCAGGCATGCTGTTGTCAAGACCAATTAAAGTAGGATCGATTTAAAGGAAATCCGGTGGTCCCTCCACTTTATCGGATTCCATAAATCGAACAACTGAATTGCCTCAGGATTTTCGGTCCACATGGCAGCTGACGATTCAACTCACGAAGAAATAGGAAGTTAGGCAGGATAGGTTCAGCTTCTTGCTCGGGTACAGGAACTGGAATGTTTTCTCTTTTGTCTTTAGAGATTGTATACGGATTCGGCAATAAAGTGTAATCAATCGTATCTGCGTTCCAAGGAACCCGACCGCATTTTCTAAAACCGTTTTTAAAAGTGGAATCCTTATTCTCCATGTCATTGATTGCTTGCTCCAACAAAGGTACAAAATCTGGCCTTGTGATCATCGCACCTCCATGATCGAACCGCCATTTGACAAGCACAGTGTCCCAAGAGCTTTTCATAGGCTTAAAAAAAGACACATCAAGCGGCTGAATGAAATGGGTGGCGTTCGGTGGAAGTGAAACCAGGATGAGCTGCTTCTCTTTGCAAAATTGAACAGTGTCGTAAGTCGCATGTGACCGGTGGCCGTCGACGAACTCAATGACTGGAAAAGCGATACTCTTTCTCACAAGCCACGGGTAAAACACGTTTGATATATATTCATAGAACGATCCTTTATTCATCCAGCTTTTTTCTGTGCGACCAACACCCCACTCCTTTGGTACACTACTTACGACCTCTCGAGGTAGACGTTTCTTGTACGGAAAGAGTATGAGCGGAGGGACCAATGTGCCATCGGCCGAGCCAGGGCAAACGTACTTTTGCATATAAAAAGTAATAAACGATCCATAAAAAATTGAAAATCGTGCCACGAAAAACGCATTTTTTACCCATAAGACTCTGGTGAATATCCATAAAAAAATTGAAATGATCCATAAAATACAGCAATGTGATCCATACTTTATAACAAATTTAGCAATAAAATATCAAAAATGTACCGTTTTATATCTAGGGCATGGTCGTTAAAAGTGTACGGATTACCCATAAACATATTGCAAATTATCCATAAAAGGTTCAATAACTTTCCTTAAACTTGTAAAATTGATCCATAGAATGTAACCTTTGTGCAATAAAATATATTCGCATGTTCCATAAATTATTTGAAATTTTCCATAAATAAATTGCCAATGATCCATAGAATGATGAATAATGAACCATAAGCTTATAATAATGATACATAGTAAATCAGTTTTGTTCGCTAAACCATATGGTATGATCCATAAATTATGCCTGCATTTTTCCAGGTTGGGGCACTTTTTTTTTTAATTTTGATCCTTAAAGATTGTAAAATTGATCTCCAACTGCGTTACTATTCAAATTTAGTTACATGTCCGTTCTTTCAGGTATCCGGATATAGTATTACTGCTAAAGAAGGATTGCGGAGTTTTTGCGTAGCCGTGTTGAGGATTGAAGAACTAAACGGTCGATGTTTCCGACATCCGAAGTGTTAACATAGCGTAGATTAGATTCCAGGCAAACGGCTGATTCAAGCATTTGCCCGGTATAATGCAAACAGAGGATGTTTTTTTTGTTTGGTCCGACGAGCGACAGCGAGTTGGACAGCAAGCGTCTGCCCGGCATAATTTAAATCAAATTTTCTGAAACAACAGTTTAATCAAGTCATAAATTTGACCTGAAGTTCTTTATGTGCAGGAGAGCTCTTTACCAAATTTCTTGACAAACATGTGTCGCAGTTGCGGGGAGATCAAATAATGTTAAGTTCACAAAGTTGGTTTGTTATGAATCATTTTTTGAAGACTATGATTTGTTATACAAACTATCAGGGGTCCCTGGCAATTTATTTATGGAACATTTACAATAATTAATAGATGATACGCACATATGTTACATTCTGTGGATCAATTTTGCAAGTTTAAGGAAAAATATTGAACCTTTTAAGTATCATTTGCAATGTGTTAATGGGAAATCCGAAAAAAATTATATATTCTTCCCTTGATATAAAACGGTTAATTTTTGATATTTTATTGCTAAATTTTGTTAAAAGTATGGATCAAATTGATGAATTTTACGGATCATTTCTATTTTATTTTTTTGTGGGTTTTCACCAGAGTCTTATGGGTCAAGAATGCGTTTTTTATAGAACGATTTTCAATTTTTCATGGATCATTTCTTCAGTTTTAAAGGTGCAAACATAGGGCTGCCGTAGTTCTTTACGTGCACGAGTGCTCTTTACCAAATTTATTGGGAAACAAATGTCACAGTTGCGGTCGTAAAAGAACGTGAGATCGCAAAAGTAAGTCAGCGTTCTGAAAATTAAAAATCTTCTCCAAAGTGATCCTTCTTTTACAGCAATATTTAAACCTCATATATAAAGGAACGGACATTTTAATAAATTTGAGTAGTAGCACAGTCAGGGATCGATTTTCCCGTTGTTAAATTTAAAAAAAAATTAAACCCAAAATTGGAATAATTCCGGCATAATTAATGGATCATTTATATTATTATAAATGCACAAAATTGATTTGCTATGGACCATATTTAGAAGTTTATGGTTCATTTTCAAACCTATTATGGATCATTGGCGATTTATTTATGGAATATTTTCAATAATTTATTGATCATGTACATATATTTTAGTTCACAAACGTTAAATTCTAAGGATCAATTTTACAAGTTTAAGGAAAGTTATTGAACCTTTTATGGATAATTTGCAATATGTTTATGGGTAATCGGTACAATTTTATGGATCATAGCCTAGATATATAACGGTACATTTTTGACATTTTATTGCTAAAACTTACATAAAGTATGGATCACATTGCTGTATTTTATGGATCATTTTAATTTTGTTATGGATTTTCATCAGAGCTTTATGGGTCAGAAATACGTTTTTTATGGAACGAATTTCAATTTTTCATGGATCATTCCTTCAGTTTAAAGGTGCAAACTTAGGGCTGCCCCACAAAAAAGAATCGAAAATTGCGCATTGCGAGTGTGTGTATTAGAGTTGTAGCAAATTGTTTGCGTAACTTAATTTCCCCCATCTAGATGAGGGGCTTTTCTTCAGACCACCCAAACAAAAAAAAAATTGAAGGAGGAAAGCAAAAGCGTGGCCAAAATATGATAGCGATACAATTAGTTAGTTGTAGTAAGCTAATCGAAAGCGAAAATTTACTCACGCTTTTCAAAAAAGAGTGCTTTTACTCTCAAATACCCCTCCCCCGCCTTCTTCACCCGAATGATGTTCCAAGGAATTTAACCAATTTCTACGCCAAGCTGCACGATGAGCGAGATAAGATAGATCCAAAAAATCTCAATCCCCGTAATTTCAGGGTGGATGGCAATTTTCAAACGAAATGAGTTACGACGTGTTGAACTCGGTGCTAATCTTGACAGCTAATCTCCTGAAGTGTGCCGAAAAACGGTTTGACGGGAGGTGGCAGAAGCAGCAGCTTAGGTAAAGCGTTGGAAATTGCCTTTTCCTGCGCGAATGCACCCAATCGGAGCTGTGCGATCCGAGCGAGAGGGTGGTGAAAACTGAGGATGAAAGACCGGCAATGTGCCGAAATCGGAGCCAAGATCAATTTGTCTATTCGGTTCAATGCTACAATGCTCCAAGATGAATGTCTTGATTTGTTGGAGGATGAAATAACCAACGCAACAAAAAAAAATGATGCGAATTAGCTGAACAGTCGTTTGGACCAATCTGTTAATGAGTTGATTGGATTGGCGGCATGCGTCGGGGAGTTGGTGTGGGCGAGGGATAAGAGAGATGAAGATGTTTCTAAGCATAACCGGGGCTACTTGGAATGATTGGTCTTCTTAAGTTTCATCGAATTTGGCCCATAATGACATTGTGCGTTGTAGCGAGAAGTACGTTATTAAAACTGCACTTGATTTGCTTTTTTTGTTTTGTTTTTTTTTTTCCCCTTTTCAGTGTGAAGGTTGCTTGGTGCTTGTTAATGAAACATTTGTCAAACACATATGGTAATCAAACATTCTTATTAATCGTGACCGTGCTCGAGAGTAAGTGGGTGGATTGAATGAAACGTTGGTGAGCTATGAGAGTGATTTTTAACATTTTTAAGAACAGCTTGTTGTTCATCGTCAGTGTAGAGAATTAGGTTGACTGAATTGTAGTATATAGAGTATGTGTATTTAAAGTAAATAATAAAATGATTTGCAAGATTTTAGAGTGTTACCTAACCCATAGATTTGGGTATAATGATTCAATATAAGTAAAATGATTTTAGCGTGAAATGAAACAAGACTGTAGTAAAAAAATTCCAGATTTTCCACGAATAAACAAAACTAAGGCAACGCATAGTTTTAGATACGAGCTACCTGTGTTTGTTCAGGTCATTCTTGTAACGAACTTTACCAGCGACGGAGGTACCAGCATCAACTTCAAGCTTCGCGTTCAAAAAAACGCATTCAAGCAACGGTGTCCGACAGGGAATTGAATTCCACAGACGATCGCCGTGATAAACGGGTGTCCCGCAACAGCAGCAACAGTGGTAACGACGGTATCAAACCAGTCACCCCAAGCGAACGATTTTGAGAGTTGGCGTTCGACTTGGCGGGCGGTGATTCAACAGCAATGGCTTACAATGGACTATCTGGAAGCAAACCTGTTCCTTTTAGAATAGCTGAATAGCTTCTCCAAATTTGTTTGAACAAGCTCTAATTCAACACCGATGTTTGTTGGGAAGTATCTACTATTAGTTTTAAGATGACTAATAATGCACAATTAAATGAATAAAAAATGCATCTTACATTTTTAGTTGTTTTAATAGGATCATAAGCACATTTGTAACTCCAATATGACTTCATATTTGGAAAACTAGCATCCTAGCTGAATATCAATAAATATCAGTTTTGGAGATGCTTCAAGGATTGGAGATGTTTTTTTGAGCGGCAGGAAGATTACTTTTAACAAACTTATCTCTCAAATCCGTTGTGAAAAAATACGAAAAAAAAATTGTACGTTGTATCGCAATCCAATGAGTTGGGTAAGATATCTTGGAGAGTGATCTTATTTATGATCGAAAGCCATGTTTCCGTTTCTCCAGACAAGTTTTGTAGTAGTCCCTTTGGATGATGTGGTAGATGACCCAGCTCGTCGATTTGCACGAAACTCTTCACGTGAAAGCTCTTCTAGGACAAATGTTGCTTCATCGTCATCTTCTTATTCCTGGTCGGAGTGTTCAAGATCCTGTATAATTTGTGCCATGTTAACCTTTGGGAAATTTATATTAGATGCATGGTCGTAGTGGTTAACATCCATAACTCTCACGCCAATGTCACGAGTTCAAATCTCATCCCCGGACAAGTCACAAAAATACCAGAAATGTGTTCAAATTACTACCACGAGAGATGAACCAACCCGAGGCTATATATATTAGAACAGTAATCACTCACTGTTGCTCCTCCAGGCCAACATTAATTTTTCCGGGGTGGACGGTTAATCGGTGGACTGTATTTCCGATTCGGATTTTCGGTGGGAGGAAAAACACTAACTATTTTTTACTTTAACTGAACGCTTTATTTTGAACGATTTAATTTTACATGTTTTCGTCCTTCAAAGGCTCAAACACGAATGAAATAAAAAGAACGACTCTTGGAATCGGCGGAAAACGAACCGATTTTGTTGTCTTGTCGAAGTTGAAATTGCTGCGGTGTTAGTACTCCTGCTGTGTGGGCACAGCACAATTGCAATCGCAGCAATCGTTGACACAGTGAAAACATTTCACTATAAAAACTGACGTTTCAGGGGTTTCGAACGGAACAGTCACTTAAGATGGCGTACTTTCCTATTGTTAAGTAATTTCCTTTTGGCACTTACCGGTAAAATTGTCAACAAAATTTTAATGAAAACGAGCGTTAGCCAAACTAATCGCGAGTGTTAACCCAGTATGGCATCGCAGCGGAGGCAGACCCAGAGGCTCATGGCAGCGAAGCCTCAATAAACACATAAAGGAAGTCGACGAATATTTGACTTGACAAAAGGTTAAGGCAATAGCGGGCAATCGTCTAGAATGGAGATATTTCAAGTATGTGCCGCCCGGGGAGCGCAAGATTCTTAAGTAAGTATGTAAGTAAGTACTCAAATTCATTTATTTTGAATCGTTTTTCGCAATGTTGTTTAAAAACAACATTGCGCTATTATGAGTTTACTGACGTTGCTAACAAGTTTCAATACACCAAAATATGACCCTATCCAAAATTCGAGCTCAATCAAACATATTTGAGTGGTGTCTCTAATCGATAAAACTTATGATATCTTTGCCGATGAAAGAAAAATCAGATTTTATTTTTCGATGTCAAATGACTTAAAAAGTTTGTCCCTTGCGCTGAACTGGCCGGGTTGTCGTACCTTGCAGTACGAATGGATTCTTGGTCTAGCTCCAAAGCTAAGAGTCAGTTCCATTGTGGAAATATCACATCAAGTAGTGTTTCCACCAGCTATGAGGATCATGTGCCTGGAGGTCACATCGACAATTTTGCTATTCACATTAGGTTCATAAGTGCAGAGTGCTTTGGGATCATCCTTGCCTTAAGGGTTGTACGGAATCAAATTGCACCACTTTTAAATGGCTGTAACTTTTTACCCGTTGGGTATTTTCTATTGAAATTTTGGGTGGAATTAATTCAATGTGTATTTGTTTACGCTGTGTAAGTTTCACTAGCAGATGTGCAATCGTTGCAAGGATGAAGTCGGATGAACAGCAGCGGCGCAAAGAAATTTTGCGCACGTACCTCGAAAATCCGGATTTTTCTCATCGTGCCATCAGAAAGAAGCTGGGAATGGTACATTCTACGGTATCTCGTGTTCTAAATCGGAACCACGAAAGTTCGACCATCGATCGGAAAGAAAAAAAAGTGGCAAAAATGGATCACCGTATAGTGTTAAGGATCGCAAGCGGGTAGTTCAAATGCGAAAAAACGTGAAGGACTACCCACGTAAAAAGTCCAAAAGGCACCTAATCGCGATGACAAAACCATATTGTCTCGTTATGAATGATGAGACGTATGTAAAAGCAGACTTCCGGCAGCTTCCGGGGCTCCAGTTTTTCACTGTTTATCCTAAATTCGATGTCCCTCAGGACATTAGAGAGCAGAAGATGTCAAAGTTTACCAAAAAATATATGATTTGGCAAGCAATTTGCTCGTGTGGAAGGCGGAGCACCCCATTCGTGACAACTGGAACGGTCAATGGACAGGTGTACCTAAAGGAACGCCTCCAAAAGCGTCTACTTCCTCTTCTGAGGTCACACTATGGTCCTACGATTTTCTTGCCCGATTTAGCCTCGTGCCATTACTCGAAAGAGGTTTTGGAGTGGTACAAGGCTAAGGAGGTCAATTTTGTGCCGAAGCATCTCAACCCCCCGAACACACCGGAACTGCGGCCAATCGAAAAGTACTGGGCCATCATGAAGCAGGCACTTCGGAAGCATCCTAAGGAAGTAAAATCGGAGGAAGATATGGTTGTCCAAATGTTGGTCAGGACCTTATGAGTAGTGTAAAGAAGAAGGTTCTTGCATTTGGATATGAAATTGAAATTGAATAAAATAAACATGGGAGAATATTTATAACATGTTTGATTTTACTCCCTGAAAGTTTGAAGATGATTGGTTGAATGTGCGAATTTTGACGAATATTTGTATGTGTCGCAATTTGATTCCGTACACCCTTTAGATCCATCCTAATAACATGGAAGGACATTACGGGAAATAAACGCAAAATATATTTGGACGTAGGACTACGTCTTTGTTTTCTATACAGGGGTACAATTTAAAAAAAAAACTTGTTGCGACCGTCCCGAAAAGTGGTCAGTTTTTGAGCATTAATATCTCAATCATTTCTCAAAAGATTGTCAAAAATTTTACACCAATCGATCGGAAGTATTTCCACGCATCAATTTCAACAGAGAAAATTGTTGATTTTGGGCCACATACTATTGAAAAATTAATCAATGTTAAGCCTTGCCTTAAAAATTATATTATCTCCTTCAGGCCCCAAATGACCCATAAATGATCCCAATATGATAAAGGCTGTATAAAATCTCACAAACTGAATAAAAGTGTACACTGACTTCGGCAAATTTGTTTTCCATCAATTTTTTATATCTGGAATATATGAAAAACATATGAGTTTAAGGCCTAATTAGGTCGTCAAAGAACATCCTGAATAAGAAGAAGTTCAGGAAGAAAAAATAAATGCGTTATAAATAGTGTAAAGCGTTGTTTTGGAATATTGTATATATGCATACGTATTATTTAATTCTCATTGATAAACGTTAAATATGTTTGAATCTTTCTGGGAGGTTCTAGGTCAACCAAAATGTACTTGAGTTCAAAACTTCAGATCAACAGTTGTAATATTAGCATTTAGGGCTATATAAGGTTACGATATGTATTTAAACAATTTTAATGAACCTTTTTGAATAGTCATTATTTAAAAACTTTATAATGTTCTTGGTCATTCAAACTATCCTTGAGTTCAGAACTTTAGATCTACAGTAGTAACTATAGTTTTTTTTTATACAAAGTTACGCTATACAAAGTTACGCTACGTATTCAACCATATTCAGTGAATATTTCGAACGTGAAAAAAACATCATGAGATAAACGGGGATGATCTGGGTCATCCAAATTATCCTTGAGTCCAGGACATAAGATCTGCTGTTGTAACAGTAGGTGTTTGGAGTGTGCAAAAGGAGAATATGTAATTAACAATATTGATTGAATAGTGTGGAAGACCAACATATATAATACGACAATCTTGGGATATTCTAGGTACTCCAAACTATCTTTAAGTTCAAGACATAAGATCTAAAGTTGTAACAGTAGTTTTTTTAGCTATACATGGATTCAAACATACTAAATGAATCTTTTGGAAGGTCTACAGTCATGGTATTATAACTTTGAGATCCTCCTGGAGTTTAGAACTTGAAATCTACGGTAGTAACAGTATTTTTGGGCTATACACGGTTACGACACGTATTCAAGTATATTCAGTGAATATTTTCGATCGTAAAAAGACACAAGAAGATAATCTTGGGATGGTTTAGGTCATCCAAAATGTCTTGGCGTTCAGAGCTTAAGATTTACAGTAGTAACAGTAAATTTTATGCAATACAAAGTTACAATAAATATTCAAACACATTCAATTAACATTCCTAAAGTCAAAAAACATTATGAAGCAATATGACATGTTCTAGGTCATCCAAACTATCCTTGAGATGAGAACGTAGGACCTACAGTTGTAGCAATAGCATTCTGGGCTATGGAAAGTTACGATGTGTATTGAAACATATTTTAGAAGAAAAACAGACAATAAGATATAGAAGGAGATGTTTCGCTCATCACCACGAGGCACCAAGAGTGGACAGTTATGTTTGCTAAAATGAAAGATATGAAGAGAAAGTGTTGAAAGTTCCGCCAGTGTGCGGTAGGTTGGAAATAGAATAAAGGTATTGAAAATTGAGCGAAAGGGCATGGGTAAAGTAGTACTCGAACCATGGATGTACCATTGCCTAATATCCCACTGCGGGGTAGATCAAGGCACGGACGAATCCAATGATTTCTGAACTTTGAATGAACGGAGCCCGGCTCGTTTCTTGGCTTTCTGCACGAAAATTTTGGTCAGGTGCAGCTTTTTCGCGACATCCCGAACGGAACAGTAGGGTTTGCGTTTAACCCTCTCGCGGGTCAAATTTGTCACCTTGTCGATGGTGAGAGGGCTTATCTCATGCTATAAACATGCATGTGAGACCAAGAATTTGACCAGTAGTGAAAGTATCACATATTCTGCACATTTATTTCACTGCCACGTCGTAGAACGTTTATATAAAGGCACTAACATCAGGTGTGATACTGGCCGCAATTCACTCTTAGACTTTTTACTATCAATCTAAGGGAAACGACTAAAAGTACACTTTTCATTTTATTGACAACTTATGTTGTTACTCATCCATTTTTTTTTATGGAATGAATAACCGAAATACCTGTTTGCTCATGGTATAATAACTAAATGTAATTGCAACATTTTCGAAAGGGGTGAATGTTTTGATCAGGGTAATTATCTGACTGTTCGAAATGAAGCACATAGTCATAGAAAAGTGTTACTTGAGACTGACAACGACAAGCATGTATATTAGAGATAGGACGCGGAGGGCCCGCTTAGAGAACACCATTGGAACAATAGAATGAACCTTTCCATGTATGAATCCTGGAAAGTGTGAGCTTTTTAGTGGAATGCCTGTAACTGGGAAATTAGAGGAGGAATTGGTAGTTTCCGTTTGATCTCGGCTACATTTGTTGCTTGTCTTGACGGATACGCGTGTTTCGTCTACGGTGTGCGGACTTCTTCGGTCTCGTGTACTAATATCGACTCTCGAGTATTGGTGCATGGCACTGGGGGGGTCTGCGCATTGTGGACGGGATGCGCGTGTCTGTCGGGACGGGCGATGGAGGTGGTTGGGGTTGGATGGGGGTTGCTAGTCTTTCTTCTTATTTTATCGTTACCTTTCCATGCATTTTATAGCATGTGTCCTCCATACCAGATAATAAATAAATAGAAAAAAAGAAACTAGATAGGAAATAGAACTGTTCTTTTCCAAGTGTCATATTAGTTAGTCAGTGATTTGAAATATTGTTAAGTTTGGGATGGGGATGGTTACTAGATCCAAAGCTAGGCTAGAATTTAAAATGTTGTTGTCTAAATTTAATCCAGTATTTTTTTTTAAATCCTTTTTGATTCAAACATCATTACTTCTGGTTCATGCTGTTCAAATTTTGTTAGGTTAGGAATTCGGAATTCTTAGTCAGAGAAACGAAAATATTGTCGTGAAAATATCACCAATAATCTCTCACCTATGCCCTGCATTCTATGAACCACTAACACCCTCTTCGCTCTTATTTTCTTATTGATTTCATGATCGAGAACGGCTGTGAAATGGATCGATTGAAGTGCGAAGGACCTACTCAGCGCTAGGCTACATGCGGTTTTGACAAGGAAGTGATCATATCTATTTCAAGAAAAAGTACATGTAAAGCATCCTCGAAAAAAATCAAAGACAGCACACAAAGATAAGTATATGCGAAATCAAAACTGTCAAACTATCAAAAACATTCATCTTACTTAAGATGAAAAAGTTATATTACAGTCACTACTAGTTTCAAATCACAAACAAATTAAACATTTCAGATCATTTTGTAGCAACGCGGCCATCTCAATCCAAAAAACACTACAAACCCCTTACCCCAACCTAATCCTTATCACCTCCCATGGCGTTCAAGTAGTCCGCATAGACCAGTTCGCCATTACCCCTTCCTAACCCTCGGCTTTGGATTGACTTGCGCTCTCATTGCCCCACCAAACGCTGCAAAATGAAAATGAAAATGAAATTTTCTTTCATGGCTATCATACATTGTCTAAATTTTCTGGTTCATAACGGATGCGCAAGTTTGTCTACAATTGCAACAAAACAGCAGTCGGCACACATGTAATTTTCAGTTCATTTTGTAATATCCTTTCACTATAGATATTATCCTTTGTTACATTGTTTATTTATTACCATTAACCTTTATCTTTATCATCATCATTAACATTTTTATCATTACTTGTAATTTCGTGATTTATATAATTTATAATTTTTACCTTATAGGTTACATATATGTATATACTTTTAATTATTATGTCTTATAAGTCCAATTATCATTTTGATCCTGTCTTCTCCTCTTATGATTAAGAAGTATCAAGTGCCTTGAATACAAGAAGCTGCAACGGAATCTGTCGTAGGCTTTTGTACTTATTACTGAATGTAGTTTTCATTTCCGGTTTGCAAATGGACATTTGACCAAATCTGAGCTGATCTGATTAATGCAGTGCTTTCTGCCACTTGGCTAGTGTCTGATTCTACAGTTCAATCTTTGTCATTATTTTTTCATATCTCACTTTATCATTATATTTCATAATAAAGTTTAATTGATTTTACTTCATAGATGATTTCAACATAACTTATTGTTTTTTTATGTCCATTTGTCTTTAACTCCCCTTCAATTGAATCTTCCCTGTTTTACTAACTCGAGCTCGAAATCTGAGCTTGAAAGTTTTCTAAGTTGCAGAAAATATCGATTAGTGGCACCTTTAAGCCATTTCCGATTGAGCTTAAATTTAACACAGGCGCTAAATATAATTTAAAAAATTGAGCAAAAAATTAAATCATATCCAAAAAAAACTTTTTCAACTACACCCAGTAGCAAAAAAAGCCAAGCAAAATTTTGTTTCCAAAAAACGCCATGTTCAACCTTCTGTAACTTTGTCAACTATCAATAGTTTTGGCTGAAATTTTGACAGCACTATGAAAAATGCATAAAACTGATGTGATCAAAATCTCATGTTGCAAAGATTTATAAATTCGAATTTTTCATAACATATGTGAAAACAGTCGTTTTTGGTCATACCAATTTCAAAAATCCGTATATATGTGACAAATTTAGGTAACAGATTAAAAATTTCTCCATAGCCTGAAAAGATATAGGAAATAATGTGTACAATATTTGAACTTTTTCCATTAGGTATTTTGGACTACAGCTGGCGCCAAAGTTGACGCACCAACACGAGTATTTCCATATTTTTATAAAAACATTTCTTCATCTGAAGTCCCAAGCATTTCCCAAAAGAAAAAATCGAAATTTTCTAAAAATACATATATTTTAAAATAACAGCAGATCTCAATTTTTTTTGCATTTTCAAGCCATTAAAAATGTCAAAACTTTGAACGACTAGAGGCAGCCCTAAACCACTGATTGAGCTCAAATTTTTCATATGGTCATATTTTGGGGTAATGAAACTTGTGAACAGTGCCGTTACTTGAAATTCCAAAATGCCATGTCCATTGGCACCCTAATGGTCACTGGCCCGTTTGAAATTCGCTATGTTTCTGAAGGCCACTATCCACTTGCCCTCCACATCGTCTGAAATATCTACTTAGGACATTCCATCGGAAATCTAACTAGCTGAGCCTGCATTCTACCAGTCGATCTTATACTTGGCGTCGAAGTCTTATTCAAAATTCACAAGATTTCTGATCTATTCGGATCGATTTAATCGAAGTCATTTGCTCAACCAAAATAAAAATCATCCAATATATTTCACACAAGACAAGAAAGCAACCTTGTTGTGAAACTACGACTTCAATTAGCCATCAGAATCAAATGACATCAGTGATATCAAATTTGACATAAATACTCATCATATAATGAACCTAACAACGTTCCTGCTTTTCTTAAATCTGAAAACTTTTAACCAAATACTTTTTCGAGCACAAGCGAGCAATTATTTATCAAATTGCTGACTAGCAACACCTGGTTAATAATTCAAGACCGCCAATTTCCATCGGATCGAAACTTCAAGTCTACTTTGCCTTTGAAAGATTGATTGAGTTAAGTAACTGCTGCTTACATTTGCAAGTCTAAGAAACAGACATTACAAACCCATCTCAAATGATTGATTGGACAGAAGCGAAAACATTTATGTGTTAAACAAAATAGACTGAAACGATCATAATTGCAGTCTTACTTTCCGACACCATCTCACTCGCAAAATTCGACTAACCATCTGTTAAATAGAAAAAAAATCATGTTGACCTTAAAGTCGCATCCGTATACAAGATCCAATTGATGAATCACACCAATTCAAACATCATCCGTCGTGCTCTTTTCCGAATTTCACAAATCGATGCCAAACGATGCCAATCAAATTGCCGAGATGAAATCAAAGGAATAGCCAACAATCAAATGTATCCACCGCTGGACGATTATGTCACTCCGACGCCCCCCGGCGGCCACAAAACGGCACAAGTTTAGACTAATCTTCACCAAACGGATTATGCAAATAAAACAGCACACAGGAAAAACTAGGTGCCCAACTGGCGCGCGGCTTAACGAGCAGTAATCGTAAATATTTTGCGTTTTCTTGCCGTTTTTGCCGTAAATCAACATCCAAATCGAATCAGGCGTGAAAATAGGACCTTGCTATGGTGAAAGTCCGCTTTGTCTAGGGATTGGGTTGATCGGTTAAGCGGCGGTTTTCACGCTCAGCGAGACGAATCAAAAATTGGTCGGGGATGATGATTTTCGGCTTACAGGCATTTTTGATAAGACAGTGAGATTTGCAGTTGAACGCTGAAACAACTGCACGCGATCGGAAGGGTCGTATTTTTGGTTCTTACCTCCATCGAAGAATTCTAATCATGCCAAGAAATCGCCAACATTTCGCCGCTAATAATAATCATCAAAATTCAATCACCTGCTTAGCATATTCATATGCAGCCGAAGAAAAACCGAAAAGAGATCGCACCATCACTCAACGTCTTCGGTTGGAGAAGAAAATTGTTCTGGACTTAAATGCCCTCATTTTTTAGCGGATTCTTTCGATGTTGCTAGTCCCCCCGGGGCTCTATAATTATGCAACTGCTTTATGACCTCTGCTACACACGGTTGACTGCTTGGTGAGAGAATCAATTACTTTTATGGGAGTCAAAGGCGTTTTGGTGGTTTTTGTTTTGCCAGGCAGGCTATCATGCGTTTGAATACACGAAAAGTGATTTTATGGTATTTACAAAAAAATATTGATTGGTTTTCAATGGGGCAGAAAAACAGATTGATGAAAGTGAGCAAAAGGACATTTAGTTTTATGGGCTATTGAACTATGTTAACCTTGTTTGACAACAGTGAAATTAATATGCCGAATGTAAAAAAATAATTTATTACATCTGGTGTTCGTGCGTCAGCCAGGTGTAACTAGACACCAACGCGAATCACATTATCGGCGTCGAGGAATGGGTTCGGAAGACGTAGATATGATTTATTCGAAACCATTCGTCCCTTCCTTGGACGCGGGAAATGTTCGACAATCTTTTCAACCTTAACAAGCTTCACGAGCAGACATATCTGTCGTAGTTGAGGCAGATTCGAAATCAAAACCCGACTGCACCAAGATGAAGCGTGTGTGATTAAAATCTCGGAATGCACACATTGTGCTGCACAATTTGGATTTTTAGGAATTGAATGAGCGCGGAAGGTACACACTAACAAATTGCGTTTGTGTCAGCTTCAGGAGACATAATTTTACACGAAATCTTGGTTTACGTTCCCCGACTTTTTACAAACATCGTGTAAAATTCATAATTTCTAAAGAGGCACACTTAAAAATTATGAATTTTACACGAGACGTAATTCATGTTTGTAATAAGCCGGGGAACGCAAAGAGAGATTTCGTGTAAAATTATGTCTCCTGAAACTGACACATATGCCATCAGATTAAAGATGTGTTTGATTGAATTTATTTTCTCATCTCTTTCAATTCTTATGTGCTAAAGGACACTTGTATGTGTCAGTCTCAGGTGACAGAAATTTACATGACATTTTGGTAGTGTGTACTGCTACAATGGCTTCTAGAAAATATGTGGTAACCTCAAATCTAAGTCCAAAAGCGATGGAAATTAGCCACTAGATTGAATAACGGGATTTACATGATCGATGTCCTTTATGTTATTACCACATCAGAAAATTTAGGTTTATGGAAGTCCATACGCATCGTAACATTCATTAATCTGAAAATAACGACTACTTCTAGCTTCCTTAAAATATTGTTCGACAAAGGCTAACGGCTGATTTAATTTTAAATGTTTGAGGTGAACACACTACCAAAATGTCATGTAAATTTCTGTGCCCTGAGAACGACACATGCAAGCGTCCTTTAGCACATAAGAATGGGTTGAAAGAGATGCGAAAACAAATTCAATCAAACACAGCTTTTGTCAACTTGCGTATGTATCCGTTTCAGGAGACATAATTTCACACGAAATATTTGTTATCTTTCCCCGACTGTTTTGCAAAGATGAATTTCGTCTCATGTAAAATAAATAATTTCTAAGTGTGAATTACAGTGCAGTTATCAAGAAGGTTTTTTAATGCCAGTTTTGATCTCAAGATTCGAGTTCTAGTTACTGGCTAAAAAAATCCAGATTTGATAATCAAATTTAATAATCAAAATCAGTGGGGTTGTGTAACGTTTGCATTCAAAAAAATGGACAAAAATTGCCGATTTTTCATGGGTTTACCTTCACCCCCACTGACAAAACCACCCATGCTGCATCAATCATAGTAACCCATGAGTCATCAGACAAAATTTGACAGCTCTACCAGTCGAACTCTAACCGTGATGGCAAAACAGTGAAGTAACCCCGTTCAGAAGTGTGCGCGTTCAAAGAACTGCACCCCGCCGCGTCGAAAACGGACATCGTGCGGCACTTTGTGGACGCTGGATACGCCCGTTCCAGCATCTACAACATCTTGGCAGAATTCTACAACAATCAGAGCATTGAAAGAAAGCCCGGTTCTGGACGGCCGACGACCCTGAGCGACAATAAGCTCCAAAGGATACTGAAGAGGAAGACCGAGGGAAAAGTGGCTACATCGCTGCGTGTGCTTGGCCGTGAGGTCGGTTCAACCGGCCAAACAGTGAAAAAGTACCTGGCGAACATGAATATACATGAAGCGGAAGTCGCGCCCACTGGTTTCGGAGCTGCAATCAATGACGCAGCGGCAGCGGCTGAATAAGATGGTCAACTCGATTTTCCCATCGAATCGCCACGTGGCGGTGGTGATGGACGACGAGACCTATCTCGCCCTGGATGGCAACGACTGGCAGGGCACTTCGTATTTTACTTCCCCCACGAAGGAAGTGAGCTCCGAGGTGAAGTTCATTTCACACACCAAGTTCCCCAAGAAGGTGCTGCTGTGGCTGACAATCAGCGAGAAGGGGATGTCAAAGCCGCTCTTCTTTCGCTCCGGACTGGCCGTGAACGGGGAAATTTATAGTACGAAATGCCTGCCGGAAGTTGCGTCGTTCATCAAGAAATACCATAAGGGCAAAGACGCGATGTTCTGGCCGGATCTGGCGTCGGCCCACTACTCGAAGCGATCGTTGGAGGAGATGGAGCGGCTGAATATCGATGTGGTACCCAAGTCGGCGAACCCGCCCAACGTCCCCCAGCTGCGTCCCATCGAGAATTTCTGGGCCAACCTGAAGCGTAAGATCTACTCCAACAATTTTGTCGCGAAAACTGAGGAGGAATTGATAAATAAAACGAAGAAAGAACTCAAAAACATGCCTACACGCATGTTTTCGTCCACCATGGCGAATGTTCCGGTTAACTGTCGGAAGGCCGCTCGCAAGGGCGTAGAATTTTTTTGCTAGTGAGCTTAAATAATTACCATCCATGGGAAATTTATCAAAAGCAATTATCAGTCTTAGCTTTTTTTATCACCATCCGAAAAAGTCCGTTTTTTAATGAAAACGTAACATACAACGCCCGGTTGACGTAGACTACGTTAAACGGTTTGATTAGTTTCCTTAGTTTCGTAGCAGATCATTGCAACGTAGGTACTGTTCTAATGGGACGATGTAAGTGAGTAAGTAGGTTACACACTACCAAAACGTCATGTAAATTTCTGCCTGCAGAGACCGACACATGCAAGGGTCCTTTAGCACAGAAGAATGAGTTGAAAGAGATGAGAAAATAAATTAAATCAAACAAATCTTTAGTCGAATTGCGTATGTTTTAGATTCAGGAGACATAATTTTATACGAAATCTTTCTTTACGTTCCCGACTTTTTACAAACAGGAATTACGTCTTGTGTAAAATTCACAATTTCTAAGTGTGTAGATCATTCTATGATTTGCTTCTAAGAAATTATTTGGCAGCCGTGGAAATGGACGTTTGGATTGAATGTCGGTTTGATGAAAGGGCAACGGTTGTGCTGGTTGTAGTGATGGTGTTGATATGATCGACCAGCTGGAGACCATTTTCCTTATCGCGTTACAGATTGTTCAGGATCTGTTTGGGAATTCAAAGTAAAAAAAAATATGATATTTTTGTAAGTTGACAGTCGGGAAAAACTCCAACTCATTGAAGAAATAATCTCGAAAATCTATCGAGACATGTTTATATTTCAATTGTTTTCAAACTTTCATTTGCCCCTACCCTTGCCGTCTGATCAAAATAGTGTGGGTGTGGTCCTAATAGATCGTTAGATCAGCTGTTTGTAAGAAAATTATATTGTACACTCTTTAGAAAGGTTTAAATGATGACTCCAGCGTCCCAACCAGAAGTTGGCAACGCATTACTTCTGGCTGCTTTCAGTTTCGCCCGATAACCACAAGCTCACAACGCTCGGTACAACGTCGTTTCGGGGGATTTTTCGTATGTTCGATCTTCACGCGCATCCGAAACTTGCGCATATGGTTGGCATCAAAACGATTGAGCATCGTAGTTACTTTCGCAGTTTCTCAAAACTTATTTCTTCCTAGAAGTAAAACTCTATGCAACGCGAATCGTTAACACACCAAAATAACTATTCATAACAGTACTCATTGGAATGTGCAGAGAATGTTACTTCGGAACATCATGTTCGAGAATCAAAACGATGTCCATGATGGGAAATTTCTTGATACTTGCCGGTATCAAATACAAATTTTCCAACGCCGATTGATGAATATGTACATGAATTATATTCATTACTTATTTGTAAAATTTAAAATACTTGAGTTAATAAAATGGCAATCGTTAAAACCTCTAGTTGTTAAGAGTAAAAATCTCGAAAATAAATCCATCATGAAACGATCGAACCATTAGCGTCCGGTGTTTCAATTTTTCGTGACAGCAGCTATTTGAAAATTATACAATATGCTCATGGTATGCAACGAAGAGAAAACTGAAATTGTTTTAGCGACCGGTGATTGCCAATTGATAAGAACTTGGAAAGTAATGTTAGATAAACTCAAATCAAACTAACTCTCTCAAAATTAAATTGGTCGTACTGAAAAGAACGGATTTGAAATGGTCCGCACAGCTTCAGTACTGCACCACTAATGAGAAAATTTGCTCCTCCCAAAATTGTGTTTTATTTACCTTCTTTGTCTTAGTTTCTAAATTACTTAATTCTGATCCCTGATGGTTCCATGCTCTGCCCAGCTCCAGTACTGCGACATTAATGAGTAAAATTGAGAAGGTGTACCCCTTTTATATCGTTCAGTGCTGCATATGAGACCTCTCTTGCTTACATTTGAAATCTGTGATAGGAAAGTACTGTGCATTTAGTAAAATTAGCCTGAAAAACTAAATTATAAGACATTACCTTGTATTTTCTCAATTTTCAATAGCTTAAAATTGTTAGAGGATAATGTTTGATAGTTTATACGCGGGAAAATTTCCAACCGATTGATGTGAACATCTTGAAAATCTATTGAGCATTTATCAAGTTATAAGCGTTTAATTTTTAACGATATTTCGTGACGGTCGCTTATTTTTAGATTTTCAATTGACACCCTACCCTTGCCGTAAGGCGTAGTCTACGTCAAAAAACTGCTGTAAAATCATTCCAGTTCCCACCACTTTGAACGCTTCAATAGAATAAACTGTCCGTACAGATATTACATGACTCAAGCCTTAAGCAGTGATAGTGTTTGCTTCACTAAGGCAGACAAAATCAATTTTGTGTGTATAACATTGAAAAACTCGAACTAAGAAAATAAATGTGAAAGATCGCAGCAAGCGCTGACCGAGGACGGTTCAATTTTCTTTAGCTGTCACAGTTTTTTTTTTTTTTCATTTTCTCTCCGTTTGTGAAATTTTAAGTTAAAATTAAGTTTTTTTTTTGTTCCATATTGAAAAAAGACGTTAAAATTTAGCGAACAAAGTGGAAAATTTCAGAACTGTTAGCGGCAGGAAGTAGTTTTTCCAATTACGGCGAGGGTATTTCTACTGAACCTAAAGAAGAAAGACAATTTTCAACAGTCTTGAAATGAATCCTGGTGAGTGTGAGCTTTTTGGTGGAATACCTGTAAGTAGAAAATGAGAAGAAAGATTAGTAATTTCCATTTTATTCCAACTACCTTTATTGCATATCTTGACAGATACGCGTATTTCGCTCATTTGCTCATTGTAGACGAATTACGCGTATCTGTCAAGGTAAGCAACAAAGGAGTTGGAATTAAATCGAAATTAAAAAAAATTCTTCCCATTTTCTAGTTATTCTAGAAATTATGCTCACTGCTGCCTTCGGAACATTTCAGTGGCTTTGATCTGCAATTCAGGTGAGCTTTTCAATTCTGATATATTTCTTTAAGTTACCACTTAAAAAACAGCGTATTTTACGTTTTGGTCAGGTTATATGCGTTGTCGGATGCTGTTATCGTGCTCAGTGCTGTATTGTTTAGCTCTCAATGCCCCGACAAGAAATTTTGACTATGACTTTATCGCCAGAGAAAATACATATCCGCCGACATTCTTCTCTTTTCATAGGGCGAGTAGTGGCACTATCACCTTAAGCCTAGGACTAAGGTTTATGCTTGAGTCACAAAGTTTGAAGAGAAATGGAGCATTATTTAACCTTCTTAGACTAGATGCTCCCAACGACCATTTTTAGATAAATGGAGCATTCTGTTTATCTTTTCTCTCCGACTAATCATTTTCCATTTCCTCGGATTTCTACTGATGATAACGTAGGTTCCCTGTTTCTTCTCAAGGTAGATACCAAATCCTTCCTATCTCTCACTTGCATGGACGTTGCCAGGTGAGCGATCGCGGAGTGTCTTCGTGGAGATCATTGTGTGAAGAAACGTATTAGTAACTGATTAAGCTCCAAGGTGACATGCAATGTCTTCAACGAATTATTCCTCAACGTAGCTCCATCCAGGAGCACATTCAAATGCTAAAGTTATTTTCTATATCAAAATACTCAACTTTCTAGAACTCTGCATTATTTCAGTAGGATAAGTTATATTTTTTTTTTTTGCCGTATTTTAGACGTCTGTACCATACTTAGGTGCTAATAGAAGTAAATAGGGTTCGCTGCATCTACATTAAAAGAGCCTTCAAGTGATGGTATGTTTTTTTCGCCCACGGCCATCTGCTGGGGAGTTTCTTAAAACAAATATTCTTTGAAAGGTTTTGACTAAAACACTTAGGCATAAGTATTTTGTATTTTATACCAAGTACTACATTTGTTACCAAGGCTATCGTCCGACAAAAAAAACTTCTCATTTATCAGAGAAGGCCTCCATATAGGAATAACCATACATCAACTACTTGTATCTTTTTATGTTACCGAGGTCTCAAGAACTCACACGATATAAATTTCTTAAATAAAAATCTACTGCAAGCTCTCATTTGGTGTCCATGTTTATAGCGTTACCAAAACAAATCACATCCGTCAATAATGATTACACGTACAATGAAAAATATCACAGACAGGCAACCTTTGCCACCATGTACCACATGAGTGAAGAAAGTTCAACGATACAGCTATTTGTAGTCTATAGAGCATGTATGAAATAAATTTTCAAATGCTTTGTAATATTTTAAAAGTATTAATTAACCTTTCGATGTGTGAATAGTCACTCTATTCTAGTATAACTAAGCGTGAATCGAAGTTGAAGAAAGCAACGCAAAAATTTCCTTACATTGAGAGAGTAAACAGAACTCACACGACGTAATGATACGGGATGCCAAAAGCTATAAATACCAGCTTCACTGAAAATTAAGTTTCGTTTATATTAGAAAATCGAATTTAGGACTAACTAATATATTCATTAAGTTCTCCAATTAAACTAATTTGTATTTTTTAAGAAGCCACCGAGCATTTGTTGACACAGAAAGAATTTTCGTTCATTGTTCGAAAAGAACACAAAGAGTTACCAATATTTTGCTACACGGAAAAAATCCGTGCCTGGATCCGTGAACTGCAGTCATGAATTCGAGAACAAGCAAAAATACACCGTGAACTAAACCACGAAATATATCCCAGTTCCGTTTTAATTTTCCGTTTTAACGTTCCGTTTTAATTTTCGGGAAAACTTTTGTTTCTGTGAACCAATGAAAAATAAACATCTCTCTGAAGGTTTCATGAATGACAGACAGATCCACTATACCGACTCAAAATGTAACTGAAAAAATAAACGCAACCACGAGGAGTTGTTTAGCGTTTATTTTAAATGTTTCTGACATGGCATTCGGTCCTTTATTTTTGGGAGGAGCTGTTATTGAATCCGTGGTTGATCTCACTAACTAATGGTGACTCGTGAGAAGTTACTCTATTAATGAGTATGAACTCTCGACAGCACTTTAATTTTTGTTTTGGGATAGATCAATGATTCCCACCCACCTCAGCAGCAACACCAACATGTATGAGTTTGATTGAAGAGAAGCAGTGATTGACCGGTCTTCATGAAGTTCATTTCGTGCATTGTACAAAGAGGTGTAATAATAGCATTTCACCAGATGACAAACAATATGAAGGTTTCATACAATTTACGAGACACTTATTTTCTTTACATGTTTACAAAATGAGTGAAAACTAATTTACGCAAATAAATTTTCATTGTACTTGTGCTGATTCTGGACAAACTTGTTCGATCAAGCAGCATCTACGGTCGTGTTTTTTGCTCTCTGGTAGAGAAATTTTTTCCCGTTTTCTTCCCTCGATAGTTTTTTTTTGGCATTTCCGGCTCGAGATTATCTATTAATGGTGGCAAGAAAGAAAAAGGGGTTTAAAAGTTTAATCCGGACACCTTCAAATCATTGTAACTTTTGAAATATTGCACGTAAGAAGCGCTGAGAGTCTATGATGAAAAAGACTATGATTGATGTTTCCATTTCATGTTTAGTATTCAAGATGGCGACGAAAGAAAAACAAGTGCGCCTGCGAATTTTGTACGGGCATACGGCAAATCCTGACTTGTCAATACGGGACCTTGCAAAAACATTGGATTTGCCTAAATCCACTGTTCACGATGTGCTCAAATCATTTTCGGAACGTTTGACGGTGGAGAGGAATCCGAGAAGTGACAAAAACATTGGACGCGCTGATCCTGTCATGGACCGAAAGGTGAAAAGGATATTAACGGAAAACCCAAATCTCTCCATTCGAACGGTGGCTCGTAAAATAGGGATGTCACCTGGTTTTGCCCAAAAATCAAAACAACGTTTGGGACTTAAGTCGTATAAAGTAAAAACAGTTCCAAATCGCAACAACAAACAGAACTTGGCAGCAAAATCACGGGCTCGACGTTTGTACTGCGAATATTTGACGAAGTTTTCATGCGTTGTTATGGACGATGAAACTTATGTCCTGGAGGATTTTAAGCAGCTGGCTGGCTTTTTATTCTGCTATGGCCAGAAATGCTACAGCTGAGCATTCCAGAACGAAGAAGGCATCGAAATTTCTCAAAAAATACCTTGTGTGGCAAAAAGAGTAAATATTTCGTCACTACAGGCACAATCAACAAGGAGATCTATCAGAAAGAGTGTCTGCAGAAGCGATTGCTACCCTTCATCAAAAGTCACAAAGAAAAACCTTTGTTCTGTCCCGATTTGGCATCATGCCACTATGCTAAAACTGTGATGGAGTGGTACCAAGCAAATCAAGTGAACATTGTACCAAAAACCTCAAACCCGCAAAATTGCCCAGGGCTACGACCAATCGAGAGATATTGGGCTCTGATGAAGCGGAAGCTTTCTGCAAAGAAGCAAGGAATCAAAGACATCAAACACTTCCAACAAATTTGGACAAAGACGGCTTCTACGATTTCTGAAGAGTCTGTACAAACTCTAATGGACGGAGTTAAGCGCAAAGTTCGAAAATTTTATGCAAATACCGAATAACTATGTTTTGTCTTCACGAATTGTTAAAACACATCCCATGAATCTGAAATAAACAACTACGACGGAAATATAATTCAAAATTGATGTTTTATTCATGTTTTGAGGTGTCCGGATTATTGCGGGAACAGACTTTACACGCTTTCCCGCTCGCCCTTTTTGTGTGGCTACACACTACCAAAATGTCATTTAAATTTCTGTCCCCTGAGACCGACACATGCAAGCGTCCTTTAGCACATAAGAATGAGTTGAAAGGGATGTGAAAATGAATTCAATCAAACACATCTTTCGTCGAATTGCGTATGTATCAGTTTCAGGAGACATAATTTTACACGAAATCTCTCTTTACGTTTTCCTACGTCTCGTGTAAAATTCATAATTTCTTAGTGTGTATGAGTCGTAAAAATCGACACACGGTGACATCCATCAGACCCTAACGCCCGACTATAAGCGAGCAACCAGTTTGCCGTACTCCCAGTTCAGGAGGTGCCAAAGAAGGGAAAGGTCCCCTCGCTCCTCACCACGTCAAAGAACATCGTTGCACTCAGGACCGAGCTTGCAACGATCCAAATACACCCACTCTACAAGCTGTGCAGTACGGACACAAAGATTATGTGCTCGACGGAAACTGACTGGTGTGCTGTTAGTGCTCACTTAGTCGCCAAATAACATGACCTCTACACTCACGACGTACCTGGAAGCAGGCCATTGAAGGTAATTCTGCGCGGCCTACCGGAATTCATTCCGGAGACAATAATCGTCGAACTGCAAGCGGTGGCACTGAAGCCTCAGAAGGTGTTCCCGAACAGGCGCCAGCAACAGGGAAATCATCGGGACCAACTCTATCTGGTCCACCTTGGGAAGGGTTTCGTCCCGATGGCGGACCTGATGGAACGCCGGGACCGGTATCGCCCGAAGCAGCACGACGTTACGCAGTGTGGCAGCTGCCTTGCGTTCGGCCACGGAACCCTAAACTGCCATATGAAATCAAGGTGCGGCAAGTGTGCCGGAGCGCACGCCACCAAGGATTGGGCCACGATGGACGAAGGTACCCCACTGAAGTGTGCTAACTGTGGCGCAAATCACGAGAGCAGAAATCGAGCCTACCCCAAACGTGCGGAATCTTTGGCGATCCGCAAGCAGGCGTCCACCAAGTCGAAAGATTTGATCCAATTGCGCAACGCCACCCAAAGGCGATATCCGAGAACTGGTCTGCCTACCTAAAAAAGTCCTTCTAATCAAATAAGTCAATCGATCACAATGACTAAAATGATGGAGGCCAGAATGGTGGACCTCAGAAATAATGATTTTACCGAGAAGATCAATGCTCACCCAGATTTTGCAAAGCCTCTTTGAAGATAGCATAGCATAGCAGTTTATGACCATACAGTCTCCTAGATTGGCTATTGCAGAGACGATGGAAGACCGTGGCCGCGAAGTATATTAGATATTGTTTCAATACCATTCTAGTTGACAAATCAATAGTTAATCAAAATCAATCAATATGAGATGTAAAAAGCCCTTTTGGATGTTAACTAAAATGTTAAAACCAAGCCAAGGCCCTCTAAGAATCGGATGATAACTATTGCAGAGATTGGTGCGGAGATCGGTCAACACCACCATTCTGCACGAAGCAGCCGTTAGCGAGCTTGCGAACAACATCCATCCAAGTCCCAACAATTTATCGGAGGAGTTGGAGATCTCATCTGACACACGGTTGACCTATATCAAAGCCTCAAAGAACATGTAGCCTCTAGGTTTCGACAAAATCCTGAACTTGGACCCCCAGTTTGGATCTTTAACCAATGTCTGAGACTTACATACTTCCCCTCGTGTTGGAAGTCAGCCAAAGTCATACCCATCCAGAAACCTGGGAAAGATCCTTACACTCCTAAGAGCTATAGACCAATCAGCCTTCTCTCAGGATTACCAAAGTTGTTTGAGAAAACGATCTACCGTCGACTTCTCACATCTGCCGACGAGCTCAACATCTTGTTCGACGAACAATTTGGCTTCCGGCGTGGTCCTTCAACAGGTCACTAACTGAACCGAGTCATCAACATACTCAGGCGGAACAAGTTTGTATTGAAATCATCTGCCATGGCATTTCTTGACATCGAGAAGGCCTTTGATAACGTGTGGTATGATATAATCTTTCGATCTTCTTGTCCTGTTCACCTCGGGCATACCCCGCTCTCTGAAAATGGATATCTGCCGTTGTTCGCCGATGAGACTGCAGTCGTCCACTATGGTAGGGTAACTAGAGCGGTCATCGCGAAACTGCAGCAAAGCCTGAATGTCCTGTCAGAATACTTCACTGAATGGAAGATCCGTATCAACGTTGTGAAGACCCAGGTCCTCTTCTCATACTCCAAATCTCCGAGACTTGTTCCGTCTGATGATTGTAAAGCAAGCCTTAACCACACAATGGTGGAATGGTTCAATTCAGCTGTCAATCTTGGCGTTTTCGAAGACAGCAAGCTGATTTTCAGGGAGCAGGTTGACAAAACTGTCACAAAGTTAAAAGTTCTGTTGAAGCTACTGTACGCATTGATCATCAGAAGGTCTGCATTATCCCTGAAAAACAAGCTTGCTGTCTACAAGCAAATCATACTTCCGGTCATCGAATACGGCATGCAAGTCTGACAGAGTTGCGCAAAAACACATCACTTGAAGCGTATTCACAATAAGTTCCTCAGGATGATCCTGAACACCCCTCCGACGACATAAACAACTGAGGTCTACCGTCTGGCTGGGATAAAAACACTTAAGGATCGCTATAGTTAGTCTACTCATCGATACAAGGCACGTTGCAAATCATCGGACTATGTTATTCGAGACATAGTATCACACCCCTAGTATTTTCAAATTGTAGTCTTAATAGTTAGGTAGGCTATCAAATTAATTAATTAAATCTAAACATGCCAAAGGCAAACATGTAAGAACACATTTAAGACACATAAAACACACACAAAAACTAAATCAGCTCAAAACTGAAGATCCCATACGGCTAATCACTTGTAAATTCAAAAGTAGGTTTAGATAAACAAATTATTATAAACAAAGACAAAATTTAACAAATTTTACCCTGATTCTAGAGATTCTTGTAATGAATTTTGACAGCGATGGAGCAGCCGCAACAGTTAATCCTACAGACATTATAAAGGCAGGAAACTTCGGTCAGCTCATGATACTCAAAAGCCCGGCAAACCAGCGTCACTAGGAAATAGTTGGAGAAAAAGATCCTTCGAAGACTCGATCTCTGAATCGAATCGAATAACTTAGTTTGAGTTTCGCATGAGTTAAGGAACAAACAATTGGTAAGCACTGCTTTCCACAGATATTCAACTGGCCTTTGCGCACAAGGAGCAGCTGGTTTCAGCATTTCTGTACATTAATGAGGATTTTGATGCAGTATATTAAATTCCTGTTAGATAAATGTGCAGAGATGTGGACTTTCTGGAATTTGAAATATTTTTTTATGAAAATACACTTAACCATTTCATTTTTTTCAACACATACAATATGTGATAGTTTCACTATTCTTAAAACAGTGTGTAACAGTTAAATCCTTGCGAGAGTTTAAGTTCCCTACCTCGTACAAAATAAGAAGCGGACATTTCGGACAGTTTCCAATAGCTAAAACGACAGACTAGAATCACAGCGAATGTATTTCTCCATTCAATCAACTTCATTTCGGTTTTCAATCTATTCAATAAAACAACGCAAAAACCATGGTCGCAAATTCACTGATCACGATTCATCGGTTCATAAATAAAATTTAAATTTACTGTTTTAACACTAGTTCTTATCCTTAAAAAAAAACTACATCATAAGCCAAGGATTCCGCTTAAAAGCAAACCCAGCTAGGGTAATGAAAAGTTTGAGCAACCAAATTCATCTACAAGGTAAAGGTACATAACTTAAGGCGGACGACGGTCGACCGCCGAAATGGGAAAGAGAAAGAAACGCTCGAGACGTTTCTCACCGGTTAGAGCTCAGGTTATTCAGTACGTAGGCGCTGTTGAAAACTGTGGAAAGCTCGGAAATTTTCTTTCTTTGTGCAACTCGAAGAAGAAGCAGAGAGAAAAAAAATGAGCAAAGCAAGTTCCTCGCTGGAGCGATCGTTGAAATCACCTCACTCGCCACCACTAGTGAGCCGCGAGTGAGACGAGAGAAAGTCAATGTTTGCCGTAAGCTTTCAAGCTCGAAATTTTGCTCACCACAACAGCGCTGAATTGTGGTGAGTTTCATCAATAAGTTACTATGCTAATCTAGAGAGTGAGAGAAGAGAAAGGGTTGAGAGTGACATCGGTTCAAATCGGTATCCTTATGGGTCGTTGTTGACTATTGTGTAGGACGGGCTTCCAACTGTTCATCGAAGTTCCACTGTCGCTGCTGCTTCTGCTATTCAAACCGATGCGGTCAATTTGTTCCGGGAGTTCCGGAGCTTCCTCGTCTTCGAAAAAGTCGATGATGGGATGGTAGTTGTAGTTGATCCGTTGATGACCGTTGGTTGTGGCCGCGGTCGATGTGGTAGTTGGTGGTGAGGTAACCGGGATGATTGGAGTTGATTTTACCGAATGCGATTTGGGACGGGTTTGGTAGTGAGGGATTTTCTCTTTTTTGTGCGTCGGGGTTTGCGGGGTGGTGGTGTAACGTTTGCGGAGCTTCTCCGTGGCTTGGGTTGGTGGAAGTCGGTCCTGTTTGTTGGGAGGCATTACTTGAACTTGGTTGATTCGGATGTCAGTTTCGGCAATGTTCTGATCGACATTGATTTGCTTACGAATGGGCAGTCGATTGCGAGTTGGTTGGATTTGTGCCGTCCGCTTGAGGGTGTTGTCATTGGTGAAATGTGGTCCTCGTTTGAACGGGCTGTGATAAGTTACTTCGTTCGGTGGTGGGCTTAGGAAGGTGTCAAGGATTGGTGGGGGAATGAAATGGGCCAGGTTTTGTTTCTTCGGTGGACTCAACTTTGGACGCTCGAAACGGTTTTTGGTGAACTGTTGGGGAGGTGGACTCGGTGGGATCAACAATCCGTTGTCGTACTTTGGAGGTTTCATGCGTTGGAATCCATTGGCGAAGTGGTAGGCGATGTTGTCTTCGACATTTTCCGGTTCATCGTTGTCGAATTTGAGTGTACTGTACTGTGAGGCTTTCACGTGAGCATTGCTTGCGGCAACGTTAGGATCTTCGTAGGAATCACTCTTGGAATCGTACTCATTGCCGCCGTTGAATGGCGGGAAGACCTCCCGGTAGCCATCGATGTGACAAGAACAACAGGTTGGTACCTTGAAAATGTCCACGTGCAGTCCTCGGGCCGAATCCCAGCTGAGCAATCGATGATAGTTGTAGATTTGAACACATCGAGAGCGGAAATTGTCTGTTAGGTACGTGCAGCTATCCTGGGGAGTTCTGAAAGAAGATATATTATTTTATTAAATAAAATTTAATTATAAGTTTTTTAATGAAATAAAGTGAACAGTGTATTTTGTCTGTACACAGTGACAAATTTGTGATTGAATTGAAAATTATTTTGTGCTTGTATTTGAAGATTATTTCCTATTTCAGCCATGGTTGATGTGGATTTACTTTGATGCGATAGTATTTCTAATGTTTTGCTGAGTATTTGAAGTATTTTTTTATCTTTATTAGAATGACTTTCAACCTCCTGCGCTAGTGAGTCATTGTTATTTGAAGTGTATTTTTTACACTTAACTGTCACCAAATAGATGTTTTATTGTATTTTCAAAAACAATGTTTCTTCAATGTCACCACAGTCCCATTTAATAACAACCGATGACAAATAAGATAAATTTTGAACATAGAGTTACAAGATGTTATGTCTACCTAGCCCCTTTATTCAGCCCATGTTCCAAATATGTCATAAAGTCAGCGAAAATGGACAAAAGCATGGTAATATCATAGCAAATCAACTTATTCTTAAGAAATTTATGACTTTATTTTTGCATTCAAATGATATCATGTAGCAAGGACTACGACTTTTAAAACTTTATAGGTACAAGGATTCCTTTAGTAAAGCTTGAACTAACGTGCTTTTTATCCTACATGTAAAAACTAGACAAAAGATGTTAATTATCAATTCTCATGGGAAAAATAAAAATAATTGTGCAGAAAAAAATCCATTGTTCACTATGGCGTATTACACTCATTAAATAGTTAAATTTTATGAATAATCAATGAAAGCTTATGAGTATGTGACAGCATATTTTTCGTATAAAATTTCTAAAAAAACATTTGAGCACACAAGCCAGAATTATGTGATTATTAAATAAAGCCTGTCCACCTTAAAGTTTGGACACTTTATCTTCAGTGTAGTTTTAGAATTATTTCACAAATCACTTGAACGTTTCCATAGTATGACAGCTGAAACTCTCTACTTTATTTGTTGGCACAACGTGTTTACATTCTTGTTGTGTTTGTTAAAATGGCGTCAAATCAAGTGGAAGTGCGCAAACGTATAATATTTGTTTACGAACAGCTGCAAAATCCGACACTGTCAGTATGTGATCTTGCCAAAAAACTAAAACGTCCAAGAAGTGCCCGTGTTTGCAAATTGTTTGACCAGCGGTCGACTGTGGATCAAAAAGTTGGAAGCGAAACAAACCAAAAAGTATGCTCCCACTAAATGGACAAGAAGGTGGTGGCCATTATTTAAAAAAATTCCAACCTTTCTGTGCGAACTGTGGCTCGCAAAGCATGAATTTCAAAATTCTGACAAATTAAATTTCACGGCAAAAATGGGCGATGAAACATATGTGTTAGAAGACTTTCAACAGCTTCCGAGTCTGGCTTTTTATACGCAATGCAAAGAAACGCCATTGTCGAGTATGTAAATGTGTCTGAATTCTCCAAAAAGTATTTGGTTTGCCAGGCCATATGTACAGGGTGTCTCACAATAGGTGTCGCTGAAAAAAATTAGATTGCTGCAAAACAAATCAACCAAATCATAGCATTTATTTTTCATTTGAAAGATATTCCGTGCACCACGCTTGTATCTTCATTGCTTTGTGAGCTGGAGCTGAGCCCTGTTGGAACCAATATGGTGTATTCCCATACTGCGTTAAAGCATGAGGAAGCAGATGGTTCTTCAAAACCTGCTCGATGTAATATTCAGTGTTGATTTTTACGTTAGGTTCTATGAAAAGAAGAGGAAGTTTTCCTTTTCGTGAAACAGCGCCCCATACAATGATTTTCAATACATTCTGATAGCGTTCTACAGCTATATTATTTTTTGGAATATTGGTAAGACTTTTGTCATAAACACGATCATTTTGTTAATTATGACTGTCCTAAAAGAGGAAGAGCTTTCCATCCGAAAATTAAAATCTCTCAGTCACCGTGCCAAACCAAAAGATTTCTGCTTCTTTGGACCTTTGGGCTTGCTTGTGACGCTCTGTCAACCCGTGAACCCGTTGTTTTTTGTACGGTTTGCATTCCAGATCATGTCTGAGGTGCCTGTTCATTGAAGCAGGGGACATTTGAAATTGTTTGCTCAATTTATGGCCAGATACGGCTGGATTACGTCTTATTCGCTCCTCACACATTTGATCTTTTTCTTCATTCTGGCAGTTCGTCTGGCACCTCCTTTGTGTTGAATATGGACATTTTCAGTTTCGTTTCAAGGTACGAAAAACAAAACGCTTACTCACTCCGAAATGCTTAAGGCTATTGAATATCTGACACGATCTAAGCTCTTGCAAATGTAACTTTAAAACTTGCTCCCGTATGGCTTCCATGGTAGCTGATATATATAAACAAACGGAATCGCTTATTTATCTTCAGCGATAAGCTGTCAAAAGAATACACTCAAAACGGGTATAATCAATTCCGGTGTTAAAATTACCCAGCTGAAATTAACCAAGACTGAAAAAAGGTACACCAATTGTTAGACACACTGTAGATGTGGCCGAAAAAGTTTTGTCTCTTCTGGCACTATCAGCATGGATGTGTACTAGAAAGAATGTCTGCAAAAGCGGTTGCTATCGTTTATAGGAAGCCACAACTCTCCATATATAGGAAGCCATGACTTCACCCGACAGAAAAATACGGGGCTCTGGTTAAGCGGAAACTCGTTCAAACTAAGAAGAAAGCAAATGGTATCGACGATTTTAATAGAAGATTCCGAACCGAAACCGCTAGTGTATCTGATCGCTATGTACCACTGAAAGTTTGAAAATTTTACAGAATGAAGAATTAACATTTCAATCAACATTCAGTATAACAGAATACGTATTTTGACATAAGGATATATTGTTTGGACTCAAGAGTAATTTTTGAGAAGGGCTTATGTGTTTTTGATACAACAGTTTTGGGAAAACAGTAACTCGGAAATCGTTCGTTTTAGAGAGAAAAAAAATCTGAGAAGAAATGGCAGGGAATCAAAATGTCCATGAAAAAAAAACATTTCTCATTATTGTGTACATATAACTAAAAGTCACATCAAAATAACTATTAAGGTTACTCAAAAGCTGAATTTACTAATCGAATGTGGTCCAACCGTCGTGGGATCAATGATGAATAATGATGAAGAAATCTCCTATAACTTTCAAATTATTAACCAATCGTGCGAAAGTAAAAAAAAAAAAAGGTTGTTGGAACAGCCATGTTTGCTGGAACCAACATAGTTTTGTTGATAAAACATCTCGAATAACTTTTCAAAAGGGCGTGGAGAATATTAATATGCACATTTCAATTATAAATTTGATGTAAAATCATATTTTGACATTTAACAGTAATTTTGATAAACAAAAATTAATTTCATGAAAATCTTCCAAAAGTTGCTATTAGGAAAACTTTTTTTTTGTCCATGTTGTTTTTACCTCTGAAACAATGGCTTTTTTGTCAAAATTTTACCATGTAATCCATGTAAAAAAAAATTGTTTTCAGTGTATATATTTCTTCAAGGAAATTTTGATTCCCTGCCATTTCTTCTCAGACACCTTTTCTGCAAAACGAACGATTTCCGAGTTACTGCTCTTCTAAAAGGGTTGTATCAAAAACACATAAGCCCTTCTCAAAAGTTGCTCTCGTATCAAAACGATCGTTCCTCATGCCAAAACACTTCCTGTTATTGCAAACACGTTTGCAAAGTTTCGGCCGAATCTAAAATACTAAAGTTTT
This sequence comes from Aedes koreicus, assembly GCA_024533555.2. Taxonomy (NCBI): domain Eukaryota; kingdom Metazoa; phylum Arthropoda; class Insecta; order Diptera; family Culicidae; genus Aedes; species Aedes koreicus. Next base: position 193,794 of record JAHHFK020004384.1, on the reverse strand, counting down.
ATCATTTACTGATTTGGCGTGGAACCGCTCATTGGAACAGCATTTTTGTAACATGCCCTGCCCATAGTACCCTTCCAATCCTTTTCAGCAAGTGGCCGTCGTACAGAACGCACGCGTTTTCGATTCGCTGCTCCGTACGTACCGCGCGCGTATAATTATTTTTAATTTACTTATATTATCGTCGCGTAAGCGTTTTCAACAGTAACCTAGTGAATACTTGTTTGACCCGCGCGCTTGCCACTACGTTTATCGCGACGAAAACATTTTTTTTTTCTGTTTTATCCAACCTGACGAAGACCAATTCAACAAACTTCAACCATGCCGTGCGGAATGAAATCGTGTAGTAGTTTAGACGACCGTTTCCTATGGAAATGCGAGTTCTGCACAAAACGATTCCACGCGGCCTGCGTGGGAGTACAACGCCAACGGGAGGATTTCATCACCGCCTTCATGGTGCCTATGTGTGCTGACTGCCAGGAAATTTTACGGAAGGAAGCGATGTGAGAAAATTGCTACATCAACAGGAACAACTTGTGGAAGCAATCCGTTCACAAACTGACGCCAACCATCGAATTGCCGCTGACTTGAAAAGATTTTCTGCTGTCTCAGATTTTTTTGAGAATATCGAGCTACAACTAAACGATGTCAATGAAACCCTAAAAAAAATTCACAACAATAACAAAGACATGTGCAGTGTGATCGAGACCAGCTGCAAAAACAGTGTAGCAGAAATAAAACATGAAATCACGGCATTTTTGGAAGCACCTCCGACAGACACATCGACGGCAATCGAATTGGTAGCCAAATCGGCTGCGATCGCAGCAGTAGCAGAAATCACCACAACAACAACAACAACAACAACAACAACAACAACAGCAACAGCAGAAACTACTGAATCAACACCACAACTCAACTGTGAGGCAGCCCTTGAAGAAATTTTACATGAAATAAAAATTGTTTCTGGTGCTGTTTCCAGCCTACAATCTTGTACGAAAGCTAATGTCTCCCCACCAGAGAAGACACTGGAGGAGGAATTAGCTGAAAATTCAACAGTGGAATTCAGCCGAAAACTGATCATTCGTCTCCGGGATGGCGATTTTTGGGCAACAAATGGCGCTGGATGAAGGACTGGTCAAAATATGACGAAAAACAAAAGACGCGAAAGCTCCAGGAAAAAACTGCTGCTAAGCGCAGCAGAAAATGCAGGAAACATCAACAAATCAAACCAACAAACATCAACAGCAATACAAATCTAACAGCATCCAAATCCAAAAGCATTCAACAGAATGAACACACCCGTTCCAACGAATCGGACAAAAAATTACTGGCCACAGCAAAAGTACAATTTGCCGGCCCACCATCATCAACCAACCACCCAATACCAGGCCTCTCCGTGCCAAAACTCATCGAATTCAGAAAGGGTGAAACCATAAACCCTTACCGTACAAACAACAAGGTACACCATAACAACAATGAATCACCAGCGGAAAATACCACGGCATCAACACATTTGGAATCGCACTCGACACCTCACTGGACACCCGACCCCATGCGTCCACCCATCGTAAACTTAACGCAGCAATCAGCTGATGGGGACAGGCGTTACTTAAAAGCTCGTTTGCGGGACTACAGAATCATGGAGACGGTGCGGACTTACCTTGCTTATCTCCATGACCAGCCAACAAATGTATGTACTCGCGGAATGACTAAAATAAGTGCCTCAGTAATGCTAGCAGCGGAAGGCTTACCTACGGACACCAACCTTCTGCGTGAAATTTTCCTGGACGTATACAAAGAGATGGGAGTATCACGCAATGACGCCTTGGCAGACCTGCAGTCACACCGCACATCTTTATCCAGCGATCGAACACACCGCCTGCAGCAACTACGAGAGAGTAGCACCAAATTTTACTCTACCTCCCCAGGGTCACATTTTCGGAAATAACGACGCCTTCCATGGAAGAAGAAGAAACGACGCCCTCCATAGAAGATGAAGAAACATCATTAATATCGGTAAATATTTCATCGACCGACGCGCTTCCCACAATTTCTTCACCAAAACAGAATGCTACTGAAATTTTGATTTATTGTCAAAATTTCAATCGCATGAAAAGCCCAGCAAAAATGAAGGAAATTCATAAAAATCTTCTTGGTACATCCTTTTCAATTATTCTGGCAACTGAAACTAGCTGGGATGAAAGTGTAAAAAGTGAAGAAATTTTCGGAAGTGCGTATAACGTATTCAGAAATGATAGGAATTTTCTTGAGTCTGGAAAGAAGTCAGGCGGTGGAGTCCTCGTAGCCGTCTCTGCTAAATTCAACTCAGAAATAATTCTCTCATCAAAATTTAATGAATTTGAGCATGTTTGGGTGAAATTTCACATAGCAGGTGAAACACACGTATTTGCCTCTGTGTATTTTCCACCATATAATGCTAATAAAAATACATATGAAAAGTTTTTCGAATGTGCAGACAAATTTTTATCTGAACTTCCTCCTGAAGTAAAAGTTTACATCTATGGGGACTTTAATCAACGCGACGCTGACTTCATTCTAGACTCCGAAAATGAAAATATCTTACTCCCAGTCGTTGGGGAGAATATTACTTTGCAATTCATATTCGACGAAATCGCAAAACTTGGACTTAATCAAGTAAACCACATCAGAAATGAAGAAAATTGTTTTTTGGACTTCTTGCTCACGAATATTCAAGAAGATTTCTGTGTGACTGAATCGCTGAACCCATTATGGAAAAATGAAATGCGTCACACGGCAATCGAATATTCTTTATTTATACATGAATATCAAAAACCCAACGACTGTGAATATGAAGAAGTCTTTGAATACAGACTAGCTAATTATGCGAATATCAGAAGCAAACTAAACAATGTAAACTGGCAGGAAATTTTCAAGAATAAAGGAAATGTCGAAACTGCTGTAGACATTTTTTATAAAATTTTATCGAAAATAATTTTGCAAGAAATACCTTTGAAGAAAAAACGACGTCACCGAAATACGAGTGATCCAGTCTGGTTTAACAGACAAATCAAAAGTTTAAAAAATCGGAAGCAGAAAGCTCCCAAAATTTTCAAAAAATTCAACAGCAGTGAAAATTTAGCAAACTATCTGGACATATGCCACCAATTGAATCTAGCCATGGGTATTGCACTTGAAGAATACAATACAAAAACTGAACTTGAAATAAAGTCATGCCCGAAGAACTTCTTCAATTACGTAAAAACCAAATTAAAATTTGACAATTTTCCATACACAATGTACCTTGATGAACGTGTCGGTGATAACTCGGAAAAAAATTGCAATCTTTTTGCAACATTTTTTCAAGAAATCTATACGACATTTTCTGAAGAGGATCGCGATGGCGAATATTTTGCATTTTACCCTGAATTTACTGGGAGCATTGGCGTCATCCAACTTTATGTGCAAGATATTTTCCAAGCATTAAAAAATGTGGACGCCGCAAAAGGTCCTGGACCTGACGGAATTCCTCCAGTGTTCATGAAGAGTTTAGCAATGGAACTCACATCTCCATTGTTTTGGCTCTTTAATATGTCACTGGAATCAGGAATTTTCCCAACAATTTGGAAAAGCTCATTTCTGGTCCCTATTTTCAAATCTGGACGAAAATCTGACATACGTATTTATCGTGGAATAGCCATTATCTCTTGCATTCCTAAACTTTTCGAGGCAATTGTCAATGAAAAATTATTTCTCCAAATCAAAAATCAAATAACTGACTAGCAACACGGCTTTTTTAAGGGCCGTTCAACCTCAACAAATTTAATTGAATGTATAGACTATTCATTGAATGCAATGGATAATGGAAACCACGTAGAAGCTCTCTATACAGACTTTAGCAAGGCTTTTGATCGTATTGACATACCAATGCTACTTTTCAAACTACAAAAACATGGGATTGAACCTGGACTCTTGAAATGGCTTGAATCATACTTAACCAGCCGCCAACAAATAATGAAATTAAATGGAAAGAAATCAAATCCTATTCAAGTCACTTCTGGTGTCCCACAAGGCTCTCATTTAGGACTCCTTCTTTTTATTTTGTACGTAAATGACATTTCCTTCATTCTTAAAAATATTAAAGTACTAATCTATGCCGATGACATGAAGCTTTATTTAGAAATACGAAATAAGGAAGACATCAATTTATTCCAGAATGAAATAAACATATTCTACACATGGTGTAAAAAAAGCCCATTAGAGCTGAATGTAAAAAAATGCAACTCAATATCATTTAGCAAAAAAATAACAACACCAAACATATCAATTTCACTAGGTAATCAGAAAGTAGAAAAATGTGAAAGAGTTAGGGACTTAGGAATAATCTTAGACCCCAAACTTAATTTCATAGACCACTACAACACAATTACTCACAGGGCAAATAACATGCTGGGCTTTATTAAGCGCTTTTGCCATAATTGTCAGGACCCATACACTATTAAAACACTATATATAGCTTATGTTAGGTCTATTCTGGAATATTGCAGCATTGTATGGTCTCCTCATTTAACCACACACGAAAACAGAATAGAATCAGTACAAAAGCAATTTCTATTATATGCTCTTCGTAGGTTGGGTTGGACATCATTTCGTCTTCCATCATATGAAGCGCGTTACATGCTTATAAACATCCAAACATTGAAAGAGCGTCGTGAGTATGCAAGCGTTTCATTTGTAAACATCGTTTCGCAGCGTATTGACTCACCAGAACTTTTATCAAAATTAAACATATATGCACCTATTCGGCAACTTCGAAATCGTAACCTATTCGCCATCAGCCATCATTGCACAAACTATGCAACAAATGGACCAATAAATCGCATGATGGCTTCTTACAATAAACACTGCGAAATCATTGACTTTACAATGTCTCGGTAAAAACTAAAACAGTATTTTAGCTCCATAAGAAACCAGAACATACAAGAATGAATAATATTATATTATATTTAATATATATTATATGGTCTACTTATGATTGACGACAATAAATAAATAAATAAATAGTATCCTTCCATTTTTCGCCACTTTCTGAATGCTAGGTTCGACGTAGAGTTGGACGAGATCGATCCATCGTCACCACACACCGTTCTCCGGTACACCGCCAAAGATAATCCTAAATACGTGACGTTCGAAAACACCAGGTGCTAACAGGTCCTCCTCGAGTATTGTTTATGTCTCATTCCTGTAGAGAGCCACCGGTCTTATCAGCATTTACATGGTCTATTCAGTACGTGGCTGAATCCGCAAGTTCTCCTGGAGCCCATAATAGACACGACTTTCACTGATTATGTGTCTTCGGATTTCACAGCTGTTGTCGTTGTCTGCCGTAAGCAAGGATCCGAGGTAGACGAATTCTAGCTAATAGCAAGTACATTGTTTTTGACCCTTTCACCCAGTGCCGGTAAAAATAAATTCATCTGCTCTCTAATGAGCTGACAATGTAGACAACTTTAACGGACAGACCAACTATCCAGGGATGCCAGATATACAGACATGTCTGTATTTATACAGACATTTTGTCATGCATACAGACATCATACAGATTACTGACATTATACAGACAATTGAAAAATGTTACAGACATTTACAGACATTCATTTCGGCGAACTTCTAGCTTTAAAAAAAAACATGGCAATAGTGAAAGTCACATACGTCTTCTTCTTTAGCAAGCTTATTGCTTTCACAATTAACTTATTGCTTGCTCTCAACTTAGTGTTCTACTAAATGCACTACCACAGTTATTAATTGAAAGCTTTCGATGCCTAGTACCATTTTTGCATTAGTATGATTGTGTGGCAAATACAATCATTCCCTTATGCCCAGGGAGTCGAGAAATTTTGCTTAACGAAAAATGTCTAAACCAGACCGGGAATCTCAGCCAGCCTCCTCCAGCATGGTGTTGCTTTGCAGCTGCGCCTTTACCGACTGACCTAAGGGAGGATCCAAGGGAGTCACATACGTCACAGTAAGCAAATTATTGACAGTCTGAAGTTGGACCATTTTGTTGGCGAAAAAAAACAGTAAGGGATGTAGAAGTACAAGTATATGCCTGGCTGTTTTATAAATCTATTTTCACTGATTTGACCCTCACTCTGAGATTTTTCTAATCGTTGATGGTTTAAAAAGTAATCATTTTTATGATTCATGGAGTTTACATGTCGCATAATATAAAAACTATACTAACGTTTCATAAAGCTTAAACTCAGTCTAAGTTGTGAGAAAAATCTCTACATACCAGTATTATAACTCCTTGAGCGCAATAATGTTGTCATTTTATCAATATTTCATCGATTCTCCCTAACAAATTGCTTGTTGTGTTTAGTGTGATTTTTTTTTTTCAAACAATCAATGCGCTTTCGGGGCGTATAGGTATCTAGAGAATTTTGTCCTTAATTTTGCCGTTTTCGAATCAGTGATCTGAAACCACCAAACAACAGCTTCCGATGTTCGATTTAATCGACGGCAGTAAATCGGATCACTCTTTTATCTTGGTAGTACTTAGTACGTCATGAAACCACGTAGAAAAAGAGGTCCGATTGGTTTAATGCATGTGGCATTACCCAAGTTCTGAAAAACTTCCTCGAAAAAACCGCTCGACCAGAATGTTTTCGATTATATGGTCAATCAGTTTTTATCCCCACCGAAAGATTTAAGAAAGTTCGGTTTCATTCATTTTTAGGTTAGTTTGACAACACAAAAACAAATCCAGGGCGGGAAAACAATTTATTCTGAGTTTCTAATAAATCTCGTCTAAAGTACGCACACATATTTCAACATTATACTACGCCCCTTATGTTTCAAGTTTATACTAAGCAAGTATAGTTGCCGTTTATACGGAGCTATGCGTCAACCAGGCGAATATCGATTTAGTGTGAACTTTAAACTAGTTAGTTTTGGTTGTTCTGAGTGCTTGTCTAAGACGTAGCACTGAAACGAACTAAAAATACGTCCATCATGACAAATTTCCTTGGAAAATCGCATCACCAAGAATTAGTGGCAATGATGCAGTCCAAACCATTTATTCTTATAATCGATGAGTAGAAATCATACAAACACGCCGACCACACTCACAATAAAAAATATTTTATACAAAAAAAAAAAACGGTTGGTACCAGCAGTGTACACGGGACCTACTGTATAAAAACGACTTCCCAATCACTACTGAAATCATTGCCTTCATTTTCATGTTCCCCTAGAAAAAAAGGCAATTGTTGGAATTGAAATGGATTTAACAAAGATTTCAGGAAATAGCTATAACACTCAAAATATACTTATCAAAACACTCAACTGGAAGGGTCCACAGTTGGTGATGCAATTTTCTAAGCGCGTGGTATTCGGTGGTTGATAATCAACACACTGAAGTACATACGAAAACGGTTATGTGACTACCTGCCAAATTGTATGGTAAGGTTTGAATAAAAAGGTTACTCTAGATCATGAACAAGGAGAGACGCATATTTTCTGTTGCAGAACAAAATATTCAGATAAATAAACGATGCTATATCTGAGAATGGATGTACAAATATAGAAATGATGTTCTAAACTTTTCAGGCTATATCAGGACGATTCAGGAAGCCCTTGCACTCGGTTTAGTGTGTCGAAAGGGTTCAACAGGTGTTTTTGTGATTAATATGTTAACATAGGAAGAATATTATAGTTTGTCCTAGTAGGTTGCGGATACTTTTAGTTGCTTTGTCTTATAGCTTCAATTGTCATTATGATACCTTCTTCGCCTCTGGTGATTTGGACGTGTCTGGTGCCTTGAATGCAGGAGGTTGCAACGGAGTCTGTGATGGGGTTTTGCACTTATTATTGATTGTATTTTTCACTACCGATTTGCAAATGGACATTTTACCAAACTCGAACGGATTGGTCTCATGCAGCGCTGTATACATTTAGCTAGTGTCTGATTTTACAGTTCAATCATTGTCATTACTTTATCATTACTCACAATATTATTATAATTGACAGTTTTTATTCTATTGAGTTCACTTCAAAGATGCGGTTATAAAACCAGCATCAAGCAGCAAATAGTGACCAATAAATAAGAGTAAAATAAAATGATTAAATTTGAATGGATTTAACAAACTTTTGCAGGATTCCTCAAATCGAGATTTTGGTGAATTGCAGCTATCGCTGAAAACGAACGAAAACGTGCTTAAGCGCGGAACCACAGAACTCTACACTTTAACACTCTACAACATTTCTTGCATTTCAGGATCAACCGGAGGAAGATCATATATAATAGATACGAATGCTTGTAGTAATTTTCATTTACATAAATATATACACTATTATATAAATATTTAATGGGAACGGGAGGGACCATCAGGGCACCCGATTGAAGCACTCTGGATGGGGAGAGTGGGAATGCCAACTCCCCATTGATAACAGTTTGTGAATAGAGGGCGGGCTCTTCTCCCCGCCCATTGGGGCATCCTCATGTTAGATAGCTCGCTCTTATGACCAATTGTTCAATCTTGTTGTTGGAAGGAGATTCTTTTTATCCCTGTGGATACGTATAGGTGATGTTGCCTATCGATCCACCCAACCCTTTTGGCCCTTCATACAATGGCATGATTAGGATAATCAGTGGTTATTAAAGCTTGATCAAGTCTAACAGAGAGGAGAGCCCATTGCTGTCGGACTTAGTTTCCGTGCTACAATGGGTGGTAGTACATATCATACATCATACATTTGCATTGTGGCATATCCTGTGGATTTCCCTTTTTGAGAAAAGTCCTCACAGCGGCAGGAAGAAAAAAAAAGAAAAATTACGAGCGTCTCGGCGGCCCACCAAACCACTTTTTCTTCACCGCAATAACCACCCCTTAACGAAAACAACCGGTTGAATCAACCTTATTCAATCTGAAAAGTCAATGGTGAACAAACCGACAACAGAAACATGCAAATTGATATTCTTGATATTGGATTGTTTCTTGAAACCAGGATATTTAAAGGAATTGACGAACCCTGGCTTCGTGAACCTGATCCCCAATAAGTTCTACGAGTTGGAAAAAATGTACGAAGGTGTCGAAGTGCAGGCCTTGATCAACGAATACACTAGAAGTGACAATTTAAGCATGGAGCACTTGCACAATTTCAACTGGACATGATGAATTTCCACACATGCTGCTGTAATAAAAATTAACCTTACCGACGATACACCCAAAAAAAAAATTGACCTTACCGACAATACCCTCAACGATTTAGTTAATTGATCCTTACAATATCAGAGTAAAAGCCCATCCAACATTTGTTCACTTTATCAAACGATTTGATAACATTATTGATGATGCAGTTCAACCAATCAACCTCGAGCTCCGGGAATTGAGATTTTCAGTAGCGGACTCAGCTTTACCGTGTCTACGACAGCTTATTCCAGCTATATTGGCTATACCATATTGGACGGCCACTGTCGAGCGAATTATTTCAATTTACAATATCAAAAAAAAACCAATGCCACATAAACCATAAAAGGCATTTTGTCGGCCAATGAGTACGATAGATCGCACAAAAAGCAAAACGAAGTGGTTGAAATTTCATCTAATTTGAAATGTCTGTTCACAAGCGATATGTACAGCAAAATTTAAGTTGCTCAAGCCTTTGGAATTAATGAATTTTGTAGTATTGAAGTGAAAGTGAGTTGTTTCTTTAAATTTATGAATGATGATGATAAACGATTTGCCTAGAATTTTTCAAAACATCCAATGTAAAAGATCAAAATATTTTTCTTTGTTCATATTTAGTGATTGAAAAATGACAGTGATTTAATCATATGTATGGAAGTGAAAGGAAAGTTGACATTTAAATATAAAACTTTAAATTGCAATCTCTTTTGCGTTGGATGTTTGTTTTTGCGATGTTTACAAAACATAATCTCACCTCTACTCGTTTGTCAGCATCGATAAATAGCGTTTTTTCAACATTCCATTCAAGTGTGCTATCATATTATGTAAGTAGGCTATGATAAGAAAATGAATAATAAATCAGACTATTGTGTGTAGCCAAAGAGTACGGAAGTATTTACTACAAGGTGTCACATCTGGCGACGAGGATAAATCCTATCTGGAATTTCTAGCTGCTTCCCTGGATAGTGGATCTGAAATTGGGTGATCAGCAAGAATACGCTTCACAAAGACAGAAACTGGTAAGCATAATTAGTCACAAAGGGAATCGGTCAGTAACTTGATTAAGAATATACTGCTGATAGCAGGACACACTGCTGATAGCAGGACACTCCGCTGCTAAAAGCAGGGAAAGGCGTAAAAGCCTCTGACGTAAAAAAAATAATAATAAATAGATCCACTGCCATAGGCAGGACACTCCGCTGCTAGAAGCAGGGAAAGGCGTAAAGCCTTTATGGTGGGTAAAAAGATAAAAATGAAATAGATCCACTGCTACAGGCAGGAAACTCCGCTACTAAGGCAGCAAATAAGGAAAATCAGAAAGTAAAAGTAAAAAAAAAAAATGAAAACTGTTTGAAAAATAACAGATGTTGCTAACATGGCAACCGTTTCTATACAACCATTCCTATGTATAATTTGTACTTTTCAGAAAAATGGAAGGATGGAACATAAGTCCGTTTAAATTCAATCACCTTCCCGAGACGCAAACCCGAATTGAATGGATGCGATGGAAGCGGAACTTTGAAGTAATTGTAGCGGCTAGCGAGGAGAAGAATTCCACTAAGATTAAAAACGTTCTTCTTGCGAAAGGGGGTTTGGAGCTTCAAGACTTATTTTATTCTATTGACGGAGCAGATGTCACCGAAGATCTAGAAAAAGGAATTGATCCGTATAAGGTAGCTATAATCAAACTCGATGGCCATTTCGCACCGAAACAGCACGACTCTTTTGAGCGGAGTGAATTTTACAAACTATCACCATCGATCACCCACGAAGGAAAACGCGAGTCGCTAGGAAAATTTTTGATGCGCTGTACAGATCAAGCGAAAAGATGCAATTTCGGAAAGACGGAGGCCGAAAGTCGCGATTTGCGTATAATCGACAAGGTAATTTACCATGCTCCCACTGAATTGAGAGAGAAATTATTGCAACAAGAAAAACTGAATTTGGCACAGCTAACACGCATGGTGAACTCGTTTGAATCGGTCAAACAACAGGCAAAAGCGATAGAAAACACAGAACCAGGAGATGCGCCAACGGCTACAGTTCCCGATCAGACTGCACGAATCAACAGGCTAAACAATACCGTCAAACGTTTTGGCAACACGTGTTCCCGCTGTGGTCAGCAGAGTCATTATGGAACCAACCGTGAATGCCCGGCACGTGGAAGGAAATGCGAGAAATGCCACAAAATAGGACATTATGCAAAAGTGTGCAGATCGGTATCAACATTCAAGCGGCGATACGAAGGACCATCCTCGAATTATCCAGAAAAAAGAAGAAAATTTGGTAACGTTCGTGCGGTTGTAGCAAAAGAGAATCTTGAGCAAGACGAACCAGAAAGCTTCATTTTCAAAATTGGTGATGGAGACGAATATCTGTGGACAAAGGTCGGAGGAGTACTGATACAGGTCCTGATCGATTCGGGAAGCTCGAAGAACATTATTGATGATACAACTTGGCAATACATGAGGCAGCATGGTGTAAAGTGTTGTGTTCCATCTAATGTTCCTAACACCGTCTTGAGAGGGTATGGTCCTGACGCTCAACCACTGGAAATCGTTCATGTGTTCGAAGCATCCGTAGAAGTGAAGACCTCGGAGAGTAAGCTCGAAACAACTGCTATGTTTTATGTCATCAAAGGTGGACAACAATCGCTGTTGGGTAAAGAAACAGCTAAATGTCTTGGTGTACTAAGAATCGGACTTCCAAATCCAATCAATGCCTTGACGTCTGTGAAGAAACGCACATTCCCAAAAATGAAGAATGTTCAGGTGAGGATCCCTGTAAATCGGAATGTTACTCCGGTCGCTCAACGAGTTCGTCGACCGCCGATTGCACTGCTGAGCAGAATTGAAGAAAAATTGGATCAGCTTTTGGCTATGGAAATCATCGAGCCAGTATCTGACCCAGCTGAATGGGTATCACCACTAGTTACCATAGTGAAGGATAATGGTGATTTGCGTCTATGTGTGGACATGCGTCGTCCAAATCAAGCGATCCAGAGAGAACATCATATGATGCCTACATTTGAAGATTTTTTGCCACGCTTTAAGTCGACCCGGTTCTTCAGTCGGTTAGACATTAAGGATGCCTTTCACCAGGTAAATTAAATATCTGAAAAAGAAATTCTGTTTGAATAATTGTTTAAAGATTTTAATATTGTATATTGTTACTACTTGATTTGATTACATAGATTGAATTAGAAGAATCGTCTAGATATATAACAACATTCATATGTCATAAGGGCTTGTTCCGATACAAACGCTTGATGTTTGGCATTTCTTGTGCTCCGGAAATGTTCCAAAAGGTCATGGAGCATATTCTGGCGCAATGTGAAAATGTTGTAAATTACATCGATGATATAATGGTTACCGGTGAAACAGAAGAGGAACATGATGAAGCATTAAGGAAAGTTCTCAGAGTATTGAAAAGTCGCAATATCTTGCTGAATCAGGACAAATGTATTTTCAAAGTCAGGCAGATCGAATTTCTTGGACATTTGATGTCACCAGAAGGTATTCGTCCAATGGTTAGTAAGGTTGAAGCGTTGCAAAAATTTCGAGAGCCAAAAACGGCAGAAGAAGTCAGGAGCTTCCTGGGCCTCGTTACGTATGTTGGGAAATTCATTCCTGATCTAGCTACAATCACGGAACCTCTAAGGCTGTTGATATGCAAAGCCAACAAATTCACTTGGGCGCAAGAGCATCAGAAAAGCTTTAATCATTTGAAAACCCTCATTTCCAATCCACAGACGTTGTCGTTCTTCGATAATTCATTAAGAACCAGAGTAATTGCGGATGCTTCACCGGTTGCTTTAGGAGCAGTGCTTGTCCAATTCGAAGGAAATACAGATTTCGATCCTCGTATTATCAGTTTTGCAAGCAAAAGCTTAACTGTGACTGAAAAACGATATTGCCAAACAGAAAAGGAGGCCTTAGCGTTGGTATGGGCCGTGGAGAAATTCTCCACGTACCTAATTGGTCGGGAGTTTGAGTTGGAAACAGACCATAAGCCACTAGAGGTTATTTTCTCTCCTACATCTACACCATGCGCTAGAATTGAACGGTGGGTGCTGCGACTCCAGTCGTTCAAGTTCACTGTAAAATATCGGAAAGGTTCAGGAAACATTGCTGATTCTTTATCACGGTTGGTTATTGAAAATAATCCTGTGGAATTTGAAACAGACAACCATTTCTTAGTACTTGCTGTTCAAGAATCTGCTGCGATTGATGTGAGTGAAATTGAAGCTGTCAGCAAAACGGACCCTGAACTCAAAGCTGTGAAAGATAGTCTAGAATCAGGTAATTGGAGTGGTCCAGTGGTAAAACCATTCGAACCATTCAGAAACGAGCTCGGTATGATTGAGGATACAGTCGTACGAGGAAATAAATTGGTTGTACCTCGAGGGTTGCGATTCAGAATGCTTCAACTTGCGCATGAGGGCCACCCTGGAGAATCAACCATGAAGAAGCGACTGAGAGATCGAGCTTGGTGGCCAGCAATGGACCGTGAAGCTAAAGAACTTGTAGCAAAATGTGAAGGATGCCAATTGATAGGACTACCAAGTAAGCCGCTTCCTATGAGTAGACGAGAACTGCCTTCAAAGCCATGGATCGATGTGGCCATAGACTTTATGGGACCACTGCCTTCCGGAGAACACTTGTTGGTTATAGTTGATTATTTCAGCAGGTATAAAGAGGTTGAAATAATGTCAAAAATTGGATCACGCGAAACCGCCAATAGACTTGACAGGATATTCACCCGGTTGGGATACCCAAGGACGATTACACTGGACAATGCGAAACAGTTTATTGGAAAGGATTTTGAAGAATACTGCAAAATACATGGTATTCATCTCAACCATTCAGCTCCATATTGGCCGCAAGAAAATGGGTTGGTAGAAAGACAGAACAGGTCGCTTTTGAAGAGGCTACAGATTAGTAATGCATTAAAGAGAGATTGGAAGAAGGATTTGAATGATTATTTACTAATGTACTATACGACCCCTCATTCGACTACTGGAAAAACTCCTACAGAATTGTGCTATGGGCGCACAATTAGGTCAAAGATTCCATCAATTGAGGACATTGAAACCATCCCGGAATCTTCGGATTATCGTGATCAAGACAGAATGAATAAACAAAAAGGAAAAGAAAGGGAGGATAAAAGAAGACATGCTCAAGAATCGGATATTCGTAGCGGGGATACTGTATTAATGCAAAACCTTTTACCGGGAAATAAACTGGCAACAACGTTCGGTAAAACCAAATACAAGGTTGTGAATCGCACAGGTCACCGAGCTGCAATAGAGAACCAGGACTCTGGAGCAATATACGAACGAAACATAGCGCACTTAAAGAAGATTACTTCCCCAGCAGTGGCCACCCCTTTACCTGATCGTACAAATGGAACGGAATCCAACTCTGAAGTAATCAGTGCACCGATGACTGAAGATACCGATACGAAAATTTCTGATGAAGATGAACCGGTGTTCAAAGGTTTTGAAGACATCGAAGATAGGTTCGCAGGAATTTGATAAGGTTAGCTGGTAAAGATCTATTACAACTTTAATATTAGAATCCAGCATAGAAGATTAGAAGTAATAACATAATTAATAAATGAAAGCATATAAAATATCGAATCCGGGGAGATTTGCATTTAAAATTTATAAAAAAAGGAGATGTGCTATCATATTATGTAAGTAGGCTATGATAAGAAAATGAATAATAAATCAGACTATTGTGTGTAGCCAAAGAGTACGGAAGTATTTACTACAAGGTGTCACACCATCTACTGCCAGTCACTATCCACTCGTTCCCAATTTTCAATGAAAGTCTTATCGATGGTGTTAATCATCACCTCGCCGCAGAACAGACAATCCGACGCGAGGATGTCCTCGATTTGATTTTTGAGATGTTCTTTGCTATTGGAGATCCCCTCAGCGGTAGTACTTCCCGTGTCAACGGTTGATTCATACGCCATCGTCAAAATGTTGCTTTAGATTCATCAGATGGTTCACTATTTCCGGATCTTGAACAAATGGAAAATGATTTTACATTAATCGCACAATGTTCATGAAAACAAAGCACCACTCAAACTTACTCAGCTGAGGCAACAGCTGTCGCTCCAGGCAATCACCGTGGAATTTGTGCCCGCAGTGAAACAGGAAGAACGGTTTCAACAGCAGATACACCCCACAAATGGCGCACTGTTCGTTGGCATTGATCGTGACCGATCGATTGCGGAACGTCTGCAGTTTGGCTCGCACCTGCTCGGCCGATTTGGCCGACTCTTCCATATCCTTCCGTTGTTCCTGGATCTTGATATTGTACTCTTTGAGCGATTCGCAAATCGCTTCCTTAAAGTGGTCGATTTTCTGGAAATCTGAGAAGTACGGCAACAGGTCTTCTATGCGCAGGAGATCACATTCTTTGAGTATTTTCAAGGCTTCCTGAACGTTCTCGTGTTTACTAAGGATTTCTTTCTCAGCGATGATTAGCCAGAGCTTTTTGCGAAGATTTTGATCGATTGGCTGCGATGCGGTAACTTTGGCCAGCTGTATATCGAAGGTCAAGGCGAGCTCCACAGCGGGAACCCACATTTGCAGCAGACACTGTAGAAACACGCTAGCGTCCTTGATTTTTTTCTTCAAACAGATTCTCAACCCGTAGTGAGCATCGTAACTGATCATGGTAATGTCTTTCCCTTGAGTTTCTAGAAAAGTCAACAATTTGTCTTGAAAGTGTTCGCTATAAAGCTGTATCAAGTAATTGTGAATAGCCGGTTCGGAGCAACGGATTGAGTGAATGCTAAATTCGAGATATTTTACAACTTCGGCGATGTGCCTAGGGCTATCCAAGCAGAGCAGTGATGGAATTAGCTTTATTGCATCCAGTCGCTTCCCTTGGTGGATCAGTACAGCGATTGTTTCCGAAGGAGTTCTTCCATGATAATTGGAGCATACTTATAAAACAGTTCCTGCCGACTTTGAGCCCTTAGAGCTGCCAAGGCATCATCGAAGCGATTCTGATTGATGTACTGTTGAATTACGCTTTCGTAATCCTTATGGATCGTTGTCAGCGCTGCCAAATTGTTACTGTCCCCGTGAGAGGCCATAAGATCATAGATCACAGATCGATTCTTCTTCATACAATCGATTACGATAGCCGTCTGCATGAACGCATCGAACTCTTTCTGTAGATCCCTTTCTCTCTGAACATTATCTCCAGCACATCGTGAAATCTCTACCAGATACAATTCCACTAACCACACGATAAGCATCGTAATTTGTGTATTCTCCTTCGGTTTCAGCTTGGCTAAACGGTTTTTCAGATACAGCATCAGGGCGTCGTTTTGATTACGCTGCAGAAACTTCAAGCATACTTCCTCGAAGCTTAGCTGTGTGTCAGAATAGATTTGGGCAGCCTCCAAGTAGTTTCCAACGTCAAAAAAGGACTGAGCCTGCTTGACCAGAACAATGTCCCGGTGAGCGGGATTGTCGTTGCAATACTGCAGTGCTAGGTCAAACTTCTGTCGATCAGCGTACAGTCGCCAGGCATTTCTTTGTTCGTTGTTGATCTGGAAAGGGACTAGTTAGTGTTCTAAAATAGACTCACTAAACCGACCAACTTACCTTATATCTAAAGATCATCTTATTGCTGTAAACGTATGTTACATTGGACCGGACATCCTTCACCAGATTGCACAATTTGCCATACTGCTCGACAAAGTATTCCTCATAGACTACCTGATAGTTCAGAAGTGAAATGGCCGTCACGTGATCCACGTACAGCAGGATGGCATGGAAATCCGTCAGAACAAACGACAAGGGTGTGTTGACATTTAACGTCTTTTTATATGAATCCTGCTGAACAACTTCCTGCGTGGGATACGGTATCAACTCCTTTTGCACCACGAATTGAGGGCTGTTCATCTTCGGATCTATTTCCTGGAAGTTAATTCCGTCCTCCGTCAGGCATCCAAAACTCTTCGGAAAATCTTCCTCGTAGTTGAATGCTAGCTTAGAGTAGTTCAATTTACTTATCACATCCTGAAAATCATTTAACTGCTCGGGGATACTCAAGTATGATTTGAATACTTTCTGAAGCTGTCCTGGAGTCATTTTTGACTCTGCTTGGCGAATAGTTTCATGGAATGTGTAGACTCTATCCAACGTTAGCACTAGAATTATGCAGTGCATATTCTTTTGATCCTGGCGCATGTGGAATTCGATACCCGTTATGGGACGACTATCGCCACCGGTTCCAACATCGAACACCTGCCGAACGACCGGTTGCAGCAGTTTATCTCCGCTGTCTATCCCGATATCAGCTTCCCAAATGGTTCCTTTGCTCGTACCCAACAAAATTGGCCCGGTTGTCATATCCGACGTATTGGAGTAGTTGAATCCAATGGCCGTAATTTCCTGATCCTTCAGCTGAAAGTAGACACGTATTCGTTGCCCTCGCTCCGGAATAAAATGCATACACACCGCAACTCACCTTGGAAACAAATTTCGGCTTAAAGCTGTTTCGATGCAAATAGAGCACTTCCGGTGTGAAACCCGTAGACTTCGGTGCCAACGTAATGAACAGATGCGCCCCCAGCGGATCAAGAAACAGATTGCATGATTTGAAACCACCGACGTATTTGTCGATTGGCACCTCGGTGAACTTGTCCGGTTGTTTGATGTTCATCCGTAGGATCGTGAGATTGGTCATCAGAATAATAATCCAATCATTTTGTACCGACAGGAACAGGATCCCGGACGGAAGGTTAAGGTTCATTTTTTGCTTCGCAAAAATGGGAGGTTCCTTCTTGATGCGAACGCTTACGTAGCCCGACGTTTGGGGACGACTCGGTTGCTCCGGCTCGCTGACGTCTTCCCTTATCAAGGCCGAAGAATACTGATCGAACATGGAAGCCATTTCGGCAATAGCAAATTATTTTTTTGAGGATGGGAATTATATTAACTTTTTGTATTATGAAGTTGAAAATGATTCACTAATTTCACTTCGATTTTTCACTATTCGATTTGTTTTTGTTGTTGATAAGATTGTCATTTTTGGGGAAAAAAATACACGCGATCTTAAGACTACCCAAATTTGAGTATGAACTTACCAATAATTAAAAGGAAAATAAATTAACAACTACTGCGCACGGCGAAGAAGGGCAACTTCAGTGGTGCACTCAGTGAAATAAACTTCCGATAATCATATAAGATTGCATTATACCCAAGTAACCACGAAGCTATAATAGCTTGCATATATAGGGTATATGCATTACGTCCCCAATCCAAAAAAATTACAACATAACCAATCCCCCCCAAATTTTTTAACAAATTTTTTTCCAAAACAATTAAATTTCCCCAACCCCATCATACTTCTAACATGAAGTTGATTAACGAAAAGGCCCCACAAGATCGAACTAATCTATATCTTTTTTATCCATAAGACATTGCTAAAGTAGCATTATTATTGAGTATTTACTGTACCCCCCCCCCCCCCCTCGGTCGGGCCTACCTATCTCTTTATATGAACCATGCCGTAAACGTTAAACGATATTTTCTGTCAAGAACAAAACGAATGTAAACGAATATGAACATGAATAAACTTGTCATTCTTTGTAACGTGCTTCCAGTAAAAAGACGTGTTTTTATTTCGACTCGTAATTCACGGTTTCTATTTTCTCTCGGTTTTTCCGCTGTTTGCTGTTCTCGGTTTCCGCGTTGCTCTGTAGGTTATGGGCCTAGGCATGGAGGAGAAAGCAAAGATCGTCCCGTTTGACGGAACCGGTTTCCATAATTGGAAATTTCGGGTGGAGTGCATTCTCGATACCTTTGATCTTTTGGATTGCCTCCAGCGGGAGTTGGCTGAGGTCGAGGAACTGCGCGAAACGCAGGAGGATTTGGCGGCTACGCGTGCGGAGAAGAAAAAGAAAGTGGCTGAAAGAATAATGGCCGAGAAGAAGTGCAAATCACTCCTCGTGCAAGCGATCGCGGACAACCAGCTTGAATTGATTAAGGATTGCGCGACGCCGAAGGCGATTTGGACGACGCTGAAGAATGTGTTCGAGCGTCGTGGTGTAGCTGGACAGCTGATCATCAGGAAACAACTTTTGACGCTGAAATACTCTGATAGAGGAGGTGCTTCGTTGGCGGAACATCTGTTACGCTTCGACCGGCTGATTCGTGAACTAAAAGAAAGCGGCGCGAACGTGGAGGAATCGGATGCAGTTTCTCACTTGCTGTTGACGCTGCCGGCGTCCTTCGATTCTGTCGTGATAGCAATGGAAACTCTCCCCGGAGGCGTTACCATGGATTTCGTGAAAAAGCGGCTTCTGGACGTTGACATGAAGAGGCAAACATCGGATACAGCGGGACACGATGGCGGTAGTGAAGGAGTTGCGATGTCAAGCAAGCACAGCAGAAGCAGAGTGAAGTGTTTTAAGTGCGGAAAGATCGGGCACAAGAAGGCCGATTGCCGTGTGAAGATTGACTCGGACGATAAAAGCCAGAACAATAAGGCAAAGAAGAAAATTGAAGTGAACCGGAGTTCGCAAAATGCGAACATGGGTGCTGAAGACAAACCGGAAGTGGCATTTGTGGCGTCGAACGCCGAAGATACAGTGAAGATTGGTTGGTACCTCGACTCCGGTGCCACCGATCATATGTTAAATGACTCTAGCTATTTTGTGTCGATGAAGCAGTTGACACCGCCCGTGGAGATTGTTGTTGCCAACGGTCAGAAGCTGCTGGCCGAATACAGCGGTGACGTGGTGGTGTATGCAACTGTCGACGGTAGCGCGAGGAAATGCAAGGCGAAGGACGTCCTATACCTGCCGGGTCTAAGCTGTAATCTTTTCTCCGTGAAGCGGGTGACCAATTCCGGATTCCAGGTATGCTTCTTTGCGGTCGGCTGGCTAAAAGGTAAGCTCTACGAGTTGGATGTGCATTGTAAGAAGAGTGAATTGGGGTCTGCTATGGTAACCGGCAAAGTATCACGGAACGCGGTTCTCTGGCATCAACGGTACGGCCACGTAGGGTGCGACAGCCTTCGGCGGCTGGTGCGGCACAGGATGGTGGACGGTTTGGTGCTAACGGAGTTTGATGATAGTACAGTTGTTTGTCAGCCGTGTCTTTCCGGAAAAATCGCGAAGCAGCCATTCACTTCCAGCGAGGATAGGCGTTCCTCTCGTCCACTGGAGCTTATACACAGTGATGTGTGTGGGCCGATGACGCCGCATACATGGGACGGCAAACGATTCTATGTATCATTCATTGATGACTTTTCACATTTCACAATCATCTTCCTGATGTCCTCGAAGGACGAAGTATACGAACACTTTCGCGACTACGAGGCGCTTGTGACAGCACGGTTTGGCACGAGAATTTCAAGGCTCCGGACGGATAACGGCGGCGAGTACGTCAGCAGCGAGATGCGTACCTTCTGCCGCAAGAAAGGTATTGCAATGGAGACAACGATGCTGTATACGCCACAGCAGAATTGCGTATCCGAACGGATGAACCGCACATTGATGGAGCGTGCGAGGGCCGTTCTAGCTGAAAGTGGTTTCGGGAAAGAGATGTGGGGAGAGGCGGTTTATACGGCGGCCTATTTGACAAATAGATGTCCGACTTCAGCGGTAGGTGAAAGCAAAACACCATGCGAGTTGTGGACAGGTCGCAAGCCTGACGTGACCAAACTGCGGATTTTTGGTAGCGTTGCTTACACTCACATCCCTAAGGAATTGCGAACAAAACTCGATCCCAAAAGCAAGAAGTTGTACATGGTGGGCTACACCGTGAACGGGTACCGGCTGTGGGATGATACGAAGCAGAAGGTAATAGTGGCTAGGGATGTTGTGTTCGATGAGAGTTCGTTCTTCGGTGATAGTCCGGACGTCAAGCAGTTGCCGAATGATGTTCCACCAAAAAATGTTTCTTTGAAGCTGAATCAAGACCGTCCATTGAATCTGGAGACTGCTGACATCGATCAGGAAGGCGCGGACAATGCTGATGAAGAAGGTGCCGTGGCTCCTGTGGAATCAGAGGTACGAAGGAGCGATCGTTTGCGGCGGGAGCCTCAGTGGTTTGATTGCTACGATATGTCATGCGGCCTTGCGATGTGCGCGGAGAATTTTGTTGACAACGTTCCGAATACTGTGGAGGAGCTGATGAAAAGAAACGACTGGCCTGAATGGGAAGCGGCGATAGCTACGGAGATGGATGCGTTGGTCCGAAACAAAACTTGGACCCTTACTGCGTTGCCACCTGGACGTAAAGCAATCGACAGTCGTTGGGTGTTCAAGCTTAAGCACGGTTTTGAGGGGAAAAATCGTTATAAGGCCAGATTGGTGGCTAGGGGATTCTTCCAGCAAAGAGGTTTTGACTACGAAGACACCTATTCGCCAGTGGTTAGGATGACAACTCTGCGGATGGTACTGGCCGTAGCAAACTCGGAAGGAATGTACATTCATCAGCTCGATGTTAAAACAGCGTTCCTTAATGGTAACTTGGAGCAGGAAATCTATATGCGATTGCCGAAGGATTTCGCTACCAAGGGGCTAGTAGCCAAGTTGCATCGTTCGTTATACGGATTAAAACAAGCGTCCCGAGCGTGGAACTGTAGATTCCACGAATTTGTTACCTGACTTGGATTCATTCGGAGTGAGGCGGATAGTTGTCTATACACTACTGTAAAGAACGGAGAACTTGTTGTTCTGATCATTTATGTTGATGATATATTGATCGCATGCCGTTCGTTGGAGATGATAACTGTGCTGAAGGATAACTTGAAGCAGGAGTTCGAGATGACTGATCTCAACGAGGTGAAGACTTTTCTCGGACTATCAGTGGAATACGACAGGACCTCGGGAGTACTCAGCATCGACCAGAAGCAGTATTTAGTAAGCCTGCTGAACCGTTTTAATATGGGAGAGTGCAAGCCAGCACAGACGCCGATAGCGACAGGCCTCAAGCTGGAAAGGTGTACCGATACGACCAAAGAAACTGACGAACCTTACCGCGAACTGATTGGTTGTTTGATGTACGCTACTACAACATCACGTCCAGATTTGTGTGCAGCCGTTAACTATTTCAGTGGCTTCCAAAGTTGTGCTTCGAAGGAACATTGGACCCAAGTAACACCACTTGTCATATTCATGTTAGTAATACACGTTATAGACCAAGCTCATGTTTTTTTCTAACGTCAATAACTTAATTTCATACACTCATATAACCGAAAAAGCGCAATAAATGTGGCATTTTTGAACATCTTTTAGGTCATACCAGATGTTTTGTAGAACATCCATAAGACAAATATTATGTTCTATGGATGCTTCGAACAGCATGCTTATAACATAATGATATGTTTTGTCAAAGCAAGCACGGTATGAACAAAGTAAAAAAAATATAAACAAGATTTTTTAATGGCGAAACGATATCGTAGATAATGGTATTTTACGCGTTAAAGATGATTGTTTATTACTTTTTCAAATGAGAAATAAAAACTGCTTTGCGCATGGAAGTTGTATCAAAATTGTATATGCGGCTCAAGGTTAGCAGTGCAACTTTACGTTTTACCTTCCCTAATTTCATGCGCCATCGATTGGATTAAAAAACGCAGAAGGTACCCCGAATAAATTATTGAATTTTAGTGAGATTTCTTTATGGAATTCACAAAAACCAACATGGCGATTTACCAAGTCTACAGTCCTACAGTACAAGTCTACAGTACGGGTAAAAACATTAGTAACACATTTGATTTTCAAATGTTCGTTTTTAATTTTCTGTGTTTTTTGTTGTGAAATTGAACCGAGAAATGTCAGTATGAATGAAAATACAAATACAATTTTTCTATTATGTTGTGCGTAGCTAAATCTCAAAAGACTCCCCCACAAATTAAACGTAACAATTAATAAAAAAATACTAAACATTCTCCCAAACTGTTGCTTTATGCTACATTTGAATAAACCCCTATGCCTAATTTGGCTTCTATTTGAATCAGTGAGTGGCATCACAATCTTACATATAGTTAGTGTTTTATTTTATTCCAGTATTTCAAATAAACATATTTTCAGCCGTCACTGTATTGGATTCACCATCTATTCTGAATGATTTCTCTATTGCATGAGGATGTTAAAAACATGTTTAAAATTCATCTTGAATGCAACCTATCAACATATTTACAAACATCTAGCATACACGCTATTTCCAAACAATCCAAAATGAAGTACGTTTGACTCAAATCAGTCAAAAGTATGGATACTCAAAAATGAGTAAAAATAGTTCGTAGTGGTAAGATGACAAACAGTCACCGATGTTTTCAAGAAGTAAAATTTAAGTTGATCGAACAAAAATAGATCAAAAATGTGTTCGCTGTTCTGGTACCACGTTTGAACCGAATATGTGTGGAAAAACATCCTGAAAACTTTTTCAAGACCAGACATGTTTGGTATTTTATCCTCACGACTTTTTTACAACAAACTTCTTATATTCTTGTCAAAGAAGATGTTTCTGGTGTTACTTGGGAACCACACACCCAACATTTTCCTTTATATTGTCCTACGTGCCAACCCATCTACAAGTTGCCGATATCATGACCAAGGCCCTACCAGGACCTCAGTTCGTAAGGCTTCGGAATATGCTCGGGTTGTCGACTTGACGGGGCGTATTGAGTATTTACTGTACCCAACCGTCACCCCTCGGTCGGGCCTACCTATCTCTTTAGATGAACCATGCCGTAAACGTTAAACGATATTTTCTGTCAAGAACAAAACGAATGTAAACGAATATGAACATGAATAAACTTGTCATTCTTTGTAACGTGCTTCCAGTAAAAAGACGTGTTTTTATTTCGACTCGTAATTCACGGTTTCTATTTTCTCTCGGTTTTTCCGCTGTTTGCTGTTCTCGGTTTCCGCGTTGCTCTGTAATTATTGCATTGGTAATGTATCACTACATTCTTAAGCTAATCTAACGCTTCATTACAAAACAAATGAGACTATCACAACCTTTATCTTCCTGGATGAAGTGAGCTTCGATAATCGATGCATGCTTCGATCACGCGGCTATGGTATTCGTGGTAAACGACTAATATGTAGAGGTGAATATGTGCAAAAGCCGCGAATGTCTGATCTGTTTTATTGGAAAAGACGGGGTATAGGAAGACTTCAGCACCGAAGGAACCTTCAACAGAGCCAAATTTTTCGACTGCTGTCGAAAATTTTGCGCGGAATCGGAAGATGTCTATCAGTATCCAGGATACCATTCGGTATGGATCATGGATGGAGCGCGCATCCACTGTGATGCAATGATCATCTCTTAGCTACGGTCTTTGGGTATCTACCCTCTATTTTTATCTGCATATTGTCCGTTTTTCAACCCCATTGAGTTTTTGGGAATGTGGAACGAACTTTGAAGAAAGATCACCCGGAAAATGGAAAGCGTGATTACAAACTGTGTGTCGCTGAAACATTCCAGAAATACTCAAACTACAACATGCAGAACCTCTTCCGAAAGTGTGGTTATCTACGTGGAGGTAGATTCGATCCAACCCTGGGCTTCGAGAATGATCTTATTCGACTGGGATTTGAAGACAATTCAGAGAAGGAACGTATTTTAAGATGGTTCATTGTCAAATAAAATCACGAATCAAATCAACATTGATTTCATTAAAAATCCTTATCATAACTTGTATCACAACTTGTAAATATCACAAAACAGATGAGTAATAAAGTTCAAACAATGGAAAACTAATTGCCATTTTCATTCATGGTCCACATCCGCAGCTGTAAGAAATGATTCTCCCAAAGCAGCTCATGAGTCCAGCGATTTAATGTGCTTCTTCAGAAGTTTCATCCCCATAGTGACGTCAGAAAGCATAGTTTCCAGCTGGTCATAGCTATGCCTTATCGCTAGTATATTGTCATGATAACCGTGGTTAACACAATGGGCCACGGAAATTTTTTTTGCGATGTACTGCACACATGGTTGCTCCTTCGCCCGAAACAGTTTAGCCAAGTGGTCAGGGAGCAGGCATACCAAATGTACCGCCTCACGACAGTATTACGATGGCTGTCACCTTCTTAACCCTATGACAGCCTCACAATTGAGCTATCCACGACAGCCCACAGTGAACCAGTCATGCGACATGCAACGTTGCCGTCTTTGACTGTACACAATACGCATGTTCGTGTGGATGTATTTTGTTTTATGGTCTAAGACAGCCTCGATTGTTCATTCGTTACATTTCGCAAAGATACGACATGTACTTCGTAATACTGCCAATATATTGTTGACATCGCCACTGAAATTTTACTCTGGTTCCTCATGTCGTGTCTTCGTGTTTTATGTCTACCAGTGCCAGTACAATGCCAAAGCGGATTCGGTTATGAGTATTGTGCTAGTGCTAATTTTTCATTGATTCGCTTTCTGCAGTCGTCAACTGATCGCTGCTGAGTTAGTTAGGTTTTATTGAACTTCTAACGATTTTTTTTAACTCGTACATTTATTTGGGAGGCTCAATTGGGTTAGATGTACGGAGCCGATAATTCATTGTTATTTTTTTATAATGTAGGATAAGTAGGAGTTGGGCTATATACTCGCGGATATCCCGAGGTTAGAATAGGTGACATTTTTTGGGGATGGGTTGGACAGAGGAACATGGAAATAGGATTCGGTAGTCTCATCAGAGTATTGTCACTTTTCACAAGACATAAAATGTAATAAGGACTATGATATGTTCCTTTGACTACAAACAAAAAAAAACAAATATGTTCCCTAGTTTGAATTAATTCGGACAAGGGCTCGGTGGTAGATTTGATACTCCATAACGCACCACGAAAAGCGTTACGGGTCTAACAATGGTTTACAGAATGAGTTTATTCAAGAACTCTATCTAACGTTGTTAATACACCAAAATGTTTGCTTTGAAAGGATGTTTTTTTGCTTTTATTGTTTATTCTTAGCAGTCATTAGTAAAGTTAATTCCTAACTTGTGGTATTTATATTTCTCCATATGTTTGAAAGAACTTTTTTATAAACTATACAGTACCCAAATTTAACATTGCTCAATCCCAGACTTGAACTCGTTATGCTGAATTGAATGCTGCCTTATTTTTCATCACCTCCATCCTTGGTTATGTATTTGAAACAATGAAAGGACGTATTTCAACCAGTCTCTAATTTACATGACATAATTTAACAATCGTTAATTAACAGTCACATACACAGACCTTTGGGTATAAGCAACAATCAATGTGCAACTAGTGATTTGAAATTGGTTCACTGTTGTAGAACCCCTTGGTACGAAGTACACCTTGAAGGTTACACCTTGCAATATCTCTTGCGCTTTTCGATACCTTTCGGTACAAGTATCTTTGCTTTTGTTTTGATTCGCTATGTTATTTTGACAGAATATTTGAGGGTGTGTTAGTGAGAGTTACGTTACTAGGGGTGAATCATTAAGCTTTGGACCGAGCTTGGGACCGGTGTGCTAGTACTTCCTGAGCCAAAACATGTATTCGTTTTCTTTGTGACTATGCAGCCGCGGGTATAAGTTAATAGAGTTTTATAATTGCTCCATAAACATTCCACAACATGTTTTAAAAATGTTTATGGGTTTTTAACAGAATCTTATGGATCATAACTACGTATTTTATGGAACGACTTCAATTTTTTATGGATTATTTCTTCAGTTTTGAAGGCGCAAACTTAGGGCTGCCAATATAGGTATAGTGAATAGTAATAACTTTCATTCTTGTTTCGTCAACTAGCAATCTAGTTTTCAACAACTTTATATTAAGATGAACAAACGGAATACCGATAAATCGCAACTAGTAAATCAACTTCATTCCTTCATAATTCATGTATTCCCAGTTATTTCACAGTGGCAGAATTCTAAACACTAAAGTGGGGTTTCATAAAATAAATAAGGAAATAATTCTTGCTTGCCAAAACTGTGTGTACTGATTACGGTGTCTTCATAAACTGTTTTCACATGTTTCAACTATTTATGTTATTCACATTGATGTCGCTTATGCCCATCATAAGTTGATGCTATGAATATCATTGCGTGCGACATGGTAATAGTGAGCAAATAATTAATCGGCAAAATTGAGTAGTAGTTTATGATATTCCTAAATATATTTTCCCCACTATATAACACAATATGTTTAACGTACAAAAAGAAATAATCCTGCTTATCGCCAACTCCATCTACCACGGCCAGTGGGTCATATAGTTTTTCAACAGAGAGTGCTACAACTTCTATAAGCGTTTTCTCAAAACCGGCGCGAGAAACTTTCGCAAAACCGGCGCGAGAAATTTTCGCAATACTGGGGCGCGAATTTTTTGTGCAACGAAACATAGGCCTGATAATACGCGTGTAACCATCTATTTTCCTACTAATGATAAGGAGATACAGAGAGGTACCGTTGTCTGCGGGTGAAAACGGGGCCGGTATCTTTTCTCCCTAACTCCTTTCTATGTAGCTCATTTTGTGCCGAAAGAATGGTGACCACAAAGGCCATCTACCTACTTTAAAACAATCTTACAGAAACAACGGTAAGGAATTACTGGCTGAATTTCTAACCGCAAAATACGGTAACTCTCTGTAATGGAAAATGAGCAAAAGCATGGGGGCAACCGAGATCCTCACGAGATCCTTCTCGTGACAGCCGACTCGGGTAAGCCAAAACTGTCGTCGCTTAAGGAAGGCTGTCCTAGCGAAAGAATTTGAGAAGCAGAAGACATGATAAAATGTCAAATTAACATCCCATTCGGCTTATAACGTTTCGAACGTGATGGTTTCAGGAGAGCCGGCGTAGCACCGACTGTTCCAATACAGCATTTTTTTCATGTATGAGTGCCCTGTTGCCGATACATCTCGGGTTGGGTACCGAACGTACGGTAGCAAGCGATAGTTCGGTTCACACAGAGACAGTCGATGCAGTTTAAACTGGCTGTAGCAAGAAGGCTGTACTACCCGAGTAACACATCCTCATGTTTTTATGTTGAGTAAGCTTTTATAAAACCAAATTTAGTCATATAAAAGTATTTTCAACCGTTATAAAACTTGTGTGTTGCTTGGGTATTGGGAAGCCTGTCAGGGAGTGCATCAAATATCATCCTTTCTTGGATATGCGGCTCTGATACTGAAATCGCATTCGCCCACATCATCCATGCAATATGATGCGCCTCCCAATAATGTCCATGCGCATTACGCAGCTTTTTGATGAGCTCCTCTATGGTGGAGTTGGAAGCCGCACCAGATTTGTCGTGTCATGAACCGATTGAAAAACAGATTTGTTATTCACTGAAGTCGAATAAACGTGAAGCAGCAAATGTATTTCCTTTGTTCTCCAGTTCTGCAGGATTGTCTCTGTCAGCTGATCTGGACGAAGCGTTCTGTGGCTCACCTTATCGTTGAAAAGAGCAAACCTCACAAAATCGTCTTCCTCCGGTGATTCCTTTCCACTCCAGGATGGTTTTGCCACACCACTTTCGTCACATGTAAACACAACTTCCCGCTTCAGAAATGTGTCCGACAGCTTCCAGCAACTCCCCATCTGCCTACCTCCTTTCCAGAGGTATGTCCCTTAAAGTTGCGAACGGCTACCAACAACCAGCATCCGTAAAGGCCAGCCGGCAACTTATCTTGGGAAAAACCCATCAAGGTGCTGCGCTTTCTCTTCAACATCCGAAGTTTGTGAGTCCGATAGGTCTGGATTATAATCAATGGCATGATCCAGGGGATCTCTGTATGTTTCTTCCTGTTGCTCCAAATATTCTTCATTCAGGAACAAAACATCATCTTTGGGAAGCGGGTCGGATTCGGCTGCTTCCTGGCTTTGCAGGCGTTTTTTTCTTTCTTGGAGGCCATCATCCTAAAGAAAACGCAGCAGGTAAAACAAACAATGCCATAGCTACATTAAAAATCTGTACTTAAACTTTGAATACAGCAAAACACGATAACAAATAAAGTAATTTCGGTTAAAACGATGGATTTTCAATCGATTTTGGATGTTCCAAGCAAATTCTAATGTTTTTGTTTACACAAAGTGCCTTCGGTGCTGGCTGGCGATGAGAAAAAAATGAAACGTCAAACTGCTTTGTTGCGTATGTGTGTGTGGCACGGGAAAAAATTTCACGCGAATAATTCTCGCGTAAGGGTCTAAGGAGGTGGAATCTCCGCAATACCGACAATTAAATCATGTTCAGGATGACTATCGCATATAATGGTTACAATAACCATGAAAATAGTCGAATTCACCACGTTCATGGCATTTTTGACTATGATCATGGTAACAAAGACTATTCAGACATTATGGCAAATGTTGGATCAACTTTTTTTAATGGTCTTTTTGACCATGATCATGGTCGGTTCTAAATCATGTGATTGTATTTGAATACATTTGTTTGGTGAAGTTATGGTTGGATTGGCCATTTGTTTCAGGACTTATAAGGCTGGGCTCTTCGATCACTTATACTGCTGTCCTTGGAGTGTGACTGGAGGAGGGTTGGGAGGTTTTTTTTTTAGAGAAGTAGTTCGCCTCCCCGCGGTGCACCCTGGAAACGTTAAGCTCGCCTTAACGGCTAAACGAACTACAACGGAGGAAGCGCCATTCGGCGCGGGATCCGGCAGGAAGCCGTAAGCAGTCGTGACATGGGGAACCGGGACGATCTTGGGTAATGCCGCACTCCCAGACGTTCCAACCTCAGTCTTGGCTCTGGCTTTCTCGATCGGAGGAGGGACCATACGACGCGAGGTTCGGCAGGTACCGTAAGTGGTCGGGTAGGGAAATCGCGGATGAGCTGGACGTCCCGAACCCTGCTTGGATCCAGGAGCATCTCGATCGAATCAGCGTCAGGTCGGCGAAGCTAACTACTAAAGACCTATGTAGTTAGACATAGTGGGTGCGTAAAGCACACTAGCCCCCTCCCTGAAGTAATACCGACAGGTGGTTCCGGGGAGGGCCAGGACTCAAGGCATGGGTGGATTTTTAGTGGGTCGAGGAGTTGGCACCCTCATCCCCACACCCCGAGTTCTTCAGGAGTCTGATTGCAGATTTTCCATCCCGTCAAAAAAAAACACAAATGTGGTTGTTGTCATTCTGTATTATGGCATTCCTTCGCAGTATTTGTTGGGCTGTGTTCAGCTTCGCATTTGTGCGTAGTTGTGGGTTTTGGCTTGTCTTACTCACGTTCTGTGTTTGAAAATATAGGAGGGTTGTTTGCGTTTTTTTGAAAAGGATTATGTACGATATTTTATACAGACAATTGTTTTTTCTTCATCCAGGGATTTGAATCAGGTACTAACATTGTTTATGACTCTATATTTTCTGTTTCGCAGACGTAGAGAATCATTTATGGGAAACAGCAGATGTCAAAATATTAAAATTTTCAGTATTTTTTAATTTCTATTTTTTATTTTTTTATTTTTTTGGATTTATTGAGTTTTCGTTTTTTGGACAGTGATCATGCTCATATGAGGTTTGTTTCGCATTGTTGTTTGCTTGAGTTTTCATTGCTGTTCTGCTGGGCTGCCGGGTGATCGACTTTGTTTCATACTACCTCATTGGAGTTTTCGCCGTTTCGGTGTTTCAGTCGTCTGGCACCGAGGCGGAAGAGTCTTATAGTTGCATTTCATTATTATATATACGTTGTTTTGAAATTCTTTACAACATCGTGTTATTTTCATCATATCACGACCTTCACATTTCAGTATACATTCATCGATTAATGGTTGAGCTGTATAGATGTATATAGTTGCATCTTATTATTAGTTGCATATCATTATTGTTTTTACTATGAAAAATAATCATAACGAAATGTTATTTGTTTCAGGGTTGTAGGGAGAGTGATTACAGGTAGGGTAGATGTGTTACTGCTGTGTAGTATAGGGTCTTTTTTCTATTAACCACCCACACTTGTGAGTGGCCCCAACAGCATCCTTATTGTTGGTTTAAATCTTGAGGACCGCAAGCTCGATGTATTAACATATATTTTTGTATTCTGCTGAAATAAACCATTCACACTTGTGAGTGGCCCCAACAGCATCCCTACTGTTGATTTAAATCGGTCCTTAAACTCGGTGTTTTAACATATTTTTGTATTCTGCTGAAATAAACCACCCACACTTGTGAGTGGCTCCAACAGCATCCTTACTGTTGGTTTAAATTGGTGCCAAAATGTGAATAGCTTGAAAGTGCATCTCTGTACAGAGAATAAACCGGGAACATAGTTAAATATCTTATTCGCTGCCGAGGTCAGTTGAATTCAGCACACCGTTTACTAAAACGGATCCCACTGCCAACCCAACCATTTTATCCAACATCCGAGTGCTTTCTCGTGGAATTGCAGAGGTGTTCTCGACTTCCAATAAAGCGAGTATCACGTCAACATATTCCTACCCATTCCCTACTTGACCCTTTGAGATCACCAGTTTTTACACCTTGAGGATGTATGCTAGTCCCAAGCATCATCTTTTGATTCTTTGTGTAATAACAGCTGATCTGGCAATAACGGAGTAGCAACCTCGGGCGGTCAATCATGCTCATGCTCATGCTCATAGTCGATTCTAAATCACTATACTGCAATAGTCATCTTAACCCCCAATAATGGTAAAATTGACTATCATTTGTCTCTGTGTTTTATTGTTCAACTACTATACAACCTCTACTCTACAACAGACCTTGAAGCGTCTGAACTGTCTGATCCGCCAACACGGGCAGCAATCAAATCCGTCAAAACATAAAACATCAGATTGTTTTGACAGCCGCTGATTCTGTTTTCTACCAGCTTTCGGCTAGCGACTGCCACGCCATTCTTTACTATTGCATTGGTGTGCGTGCGTCATCGCTGCTGCATTTTAATCTTTATCCGAAAAAAGGAACGCCGGCTACAATCGGTATTTTTTGAACTAAATTGTTATCCTATTCGTAGAAAAACTAAAGCGTCGATCATAAATTAATTCTCATTTTGAACAATAGTAGTTCGCGCCCCAAGCAAAGATGAGCGTTTGATGCATTAGCGGAGGGAAGTGAATTTAAAAAGGGAAAAACTTTCCATGGGAAGAAGCGACATTTTTGTTTCCGGTAAAGCAAAATAGGTAGGTGTTGTCACTGTTCTATCGAGGGACGAATCTAGTCAAACTTGCGTCTGGACTCTGGTTGAAATCTAGTGATTGGTTTTGAGACGAACAATTGTAACAATGGAGCACGTTTCCAAGCTCCGTATGAATCTTGAGAAGCAAGAAAGCCTGGTGAAGCTGGGCATTCTAACAACAGCAGCGATTCTATGTGAGTATGATTTATTTGCTTTGCTGTGATTGTATTTATCAATACCTCATATCTCTTGCAGCGTTCTCGACGCGTCTGTTCTCCGTGCTGCGATTTGAGAGCGTAATCCATGAGTTCGATCCGTATTTCAACTATCGGACAACGAAATTTCTCGCTGAGCAGGGATTTTATAACTTTCACAACTGGTTCGATGATCGAGCGTGGTATCCACTGGGTCGAATCATCGGAGGCACCATCTACCCTGGACTGATGGTGACTTCGGCCACTTTGTATAGAATAATGTGGCTGTTGAACATTACAGTAGATATTCGGAATGTCTGTGTATTTTTGGCGCCGTTCTTCTCATCGCTGACAACCATCGTGACGTATTTGTTGACGAAGGAAATTTATAGCACCGGAGCCGGATTAGTAGCGGCCGCAATGATCTCAATTGTGCCAGGTTACATTTCCCGTTCGGTGGCTGGTTCATACGATAACGAAGGAATTGCTATCTTCTGTATGCTGTTAACCTACTATATGTGGATCAAGGCAGTGAAAACGGGAGCCATCTTCTGGGCGACCATGGCCGCATTGGCCTACTTCTATATGGTGTCGTCCTGGGGAGGCTACGTGTTCCTGATCAATCTTATTCCGCTACATGTTCTAGCCTTGATGGCAACCGGTCGTTTCACCCATCGAGTGTACATCGCTTACAGCACCCTATATACAATCGGAACTATCCTGTCAATGCAGATTTCGTTCGTCGGATTCCAACCCGTCCAGAGTTCTGAACATATGCTGGCTTTTGGAGTGTTCGGTCTTTGCCAACTACATGCTTTCGTTGATTACGTCCGTTCGCGTGTCTCAAAGGAACACTTCGAAATTCTGTTCAACGCACTCGTCGTGTCCATCGCAACGATCACCGTCCTGCTTAGCCTTATTCTTACCTTGACTGGAAAAATCTCCCCATGGACCGGACGCTTCTATTCGCTGCTGGATCCATCATATGCCAAAAACCACATTCCCATCATCGCATCTGTATCGGAACATCAGCCCACCTCGTGGTCTTCATTCTACTTCGACCTGCAGATTTTGGTGTTCCTGTTTCCGGCCGGTTTGTACTTTTGCTTCTCGAAGCTGTCCGATGCGAACATTTTCATTATTCTGTACGGAGTCACTTCGATCTACTTTGCGGTTAGTTGTGATTATAGTTTCCATAAACGAATGTGTTCTTATTTGACATTTTGATTCCAGGGTGTCATGGTTCGTCTGATGCTAGTCCTGGCTCCTGTGATGTGTGTCCTGTCCGGAATAGCGATCTCGCACTTGTTGAGTAAGTACATTCGTAATGTAGACAGTGGCAGTGGGGCCGGTGGTTCCAAGCCGCTCGATTCGAAGAAAGCCAAGAAGCTGGAACAACAATCGCCGATGAAGAGCGAAATTGCCAATGCCTTTGTGGTGGTAATTACATTGCTACTGATCACGTACACATTCCACTGTACCTGGGTCACGTCCGAAGCCTACAGCTCGCCCAGTATCGTACTGAGCGCTAGATCGCATGATGGAGGACGTATCATTTTCGATGATTTCCGCGAGGCGTACTACTGGCTGAAAATGAATACTCCGGAAGTGAGTATAAGGGTTGGGTTTAGTATTTTGAAAAGTTACAAAAGCATTGTGATGATGAACAATAGTTTAAGTTTGAGAGACGGTTCGTTTGAATTTGCTTCGGGAGATTGGTGTGAATGATCGGTTGAGCTACTAGCTGGTTCCCGTATTTTGCCCTCTTTTGAAGCAGACAAATAGTAAAACTGTCTCTATGATCAATAGCACTTTGATCGCTGAGCTATGCTTTTGCACCTTCAAAACCGTATTTCAATGTCTATGCATTCCGTCCTTACCGATTAATATGCATCCGCCAACTTCTAGGATGCACGAGTCATGTCCTGGTGGGATTATGGCTATCAGATAACGGCCATGGCCAACCGTACCATTCTGGTGGACAACAACACGTGGAACAATACGCATATTTCGCGTGTGGGGCAAGCGATGGCATCGACTGAGGACAAAGCCTACGAGATAATGAAGGAGCTGGACGTTGACTATGTGTTGGTTATTTTTGGCGGATTGACTGGATACTCATCCGACGGTTGGTCTCTTCTCTGAAGCCCTTCTGTAACACGTAATATATTAACACAACCGATCATTTTTTGTAGATATAAACAAATTCCTGTGGATGGTTCGTATCGGCGGAAGCACAGATCGCGGAGCTCACATCAAGGAAACCGACTATTACGCGTCGAGTGGCGATTTCCGCATCGACAAGGAAGGATCCCCTACGTTGCTCAACTGTTTAATGTACAAAATGTGCTACTATCGATTCGGGCAAGTCTATACCGAAGGTGGCAAAGCTCCTGGCTACGATCGGGTACGTGGCGCCGAAATTGGTAACAAAGACTTCGAGCTCGACGTCCTGGAAGAGGCGTACACGACGGAACACTGGCTGGTTCGAATCTACAAAGTGAAAGACCTGAGCAATAGGGGTGTCTAGGAAGGAGGACCCCTCTCCACGATTCTACGAATAATTACATATTGTTTTTTTTTCGGACTTTCTCATTACTCAAAATTAGCCCTAAAAGTGGTGTACTCAAAATTAATCATACTTTTTTCTAATTAATTTCTTAAACCTACTTCATGAAATAAACTAAGCAAAAAATCGCACCCCGCAAAACGCAAAAGTCCTAGATAGTGTGTAGTAGAATATGCAATTTAAGCTCAAACTGGGCGAATTTGGGTAATTTCACAATTTGAAAATGCGCAAACCACAAGCGAATAGAAAAACCTGCCCAAGAAACAAAAAGTGGTTATTTTAACACGAGAATTTTATACACATGGTACGTGCACTGTGCAAAGCAGAACTACTCGTACAATTACTATTGATAGAAAAGGTTTTTTTTTATCAGCCACGGTTAGAACCACAGCAGAATGAATCGATCCTTAAGAATAAAAATAATACAAACAAACTGAAACGGTTTGAGGTCGAGTGCTATTTGGCTTTAATAACATGGATCGTTGAAAACCGGATAGTACACGACTAAGAGCTTAAGAATTTTTGTTCACAATATACAGGAGGGTTCATGGGCGACAAGGTGTTTTTCTATTATAACAGCGCTTTCAAGCTGCCGAGCGCCGCTTACGAGAACTTTTGATGTAGATTACTGCTGGTAATTTACCACTACTAGTTCCGGTTCGAACGGGCCAAATTCTTCATACAAAACAATCATAGATAAGTTACCGTAAAATAGGGCAAATAGAAAAACGTCATTCCGCATCGAACGCTGAAGTGCTTCGGTCGAGTTTGTTTTGCACTCCGCACTACGTTTTTTTTTTCAACCCGCATCAAACCACGCGGTAGTTATTGGAAAAATAGTGGATTATTTTCAACCACCGAAACCAAGCCGAGCGTTCCTTAAGGGAAGCAGACATTCCCGGCCGAGTCCGACGGATGTACTGTCCAGCTACCAGCCGGTACCCACCATCACCATCAGCATAATCGCAGCAGTGACGGTCATCGCCCTATCCACAGCCGGTCTGCAACCGGTGCTTTGTCGATAAGCAACAGCAGACGGGGCCACATCGATAAAGACAATAGCCAACACAACAGCAGCGAAGGGCAAGTAGCACATTCTCGTTTTTGTTTCCACTCGTCTGTTAGTGGATTGTGTATTTTTCTCCCATATAGTAGAATCGTTGTCTGTAGGGGGGCTCAAAAAAAAATCTGATATCATTTTTTATTAATTTTTTTTTTCATTCAATTTTTTTTTTTTTTTTTAAATCAATTTAATTTTACATGGATGTTTCTAAGGGGGGCGACTTGCCTCCCAAAGATGTTTTTAGGGCGCGCTGTTATCAGCCGTCTTCTGTCTCTCCTTGGGTTGTCTACTTCCGGCAGAAAGTGAAAGCCCTAGATTTTTTGGGCATTAAAAGAAATTTGACGCGTCGTTATCCGGGGACCGAATTTCATCAGGTCAACCGAAACAAACTGCGTGTCACTGCACCTACGTATAAAATTGCAAATGAAATTGCCAGTGACGCAGGTTATAATGTCGAGTACTACGTCTACATCCCATCTCGAGATGTGGAGATAGATGGTGTGGTTTCTGCAGCGAGCCTGACGTGTGAAGACGTCATGGAAGGTAAGGGGCGACTTCCAAATTCTGCTTCGTCTACCATTGAGATTCTGGAATGCAAACAATTGCATGCAGGATCAATGGTAGATGGAAAAAAGACGTATTTACTGTCGGACTCGCTACAAGTGACCTTCGCCGGATCAGTTCTCCCAAAATTTGTTGAAATTGATAAAGTTTTTTTCCCAGTGCGCCTTTTGTACCAAGGGTATTTAATTGTACCAAGTGCAAACAGTTGGGTCATACGGCTACTTTTTGCGACAACCAGCCCCGTTGTGGCAAATGCGGCCAAAGGCATCTAGAGGATGCTTGTCAACAGGAAGCAACAAAGTGTGCTTACTGTGGCAAAGAGCCTCTCCACGATTTGCAGAACTGCCCCGTGTACAAGAAGCGCACTGGTAACGTGAGACGTTCCATACAAGAACGCTCCAAGCAGACGTATGCAGAAATGTTAAAGTCGCAAAACGGAGCGTCTGCATCGTCTGTATCAGCCGCTCAAAATGAAAATCCTTTTTTGATTTTGTCTTCCGATGAACTGGACTCTGACGAAGCCGATGAGAGTGGATTTCCGGAGGTACACGCCCCCGGTAAAAGAAAGCCTACTAGTTCTCCGGGTGTGCGCCGGAAACTTATTAAACCCACTTTCAAAAGCTTGCAAAAAAATGGAGGTAGCGGGGGTCAATTAAAAAAACCGAATAAACCGGTAATAGCTGATGCATCCGTTCCTAGCTGTAGCTATACCAACCCGCCGCTACCTAATAACAGTAACCGTAAGAGGTTGCCAAAACCAAAAACTACGTCTTCTCGCAATTCTAAGAATATCCCGTCCAAGCGAGGTAAGATTAATTTTAGGGACATTGTGGATAACATTTTAAATGCTCTTGGCCTTTCGGATGCTTCACCGCTCCGAGGAATTATTGACCTGCTTATTCCTATAGTTGGAAACTACTTCAAGCAATTGACTGTATCATGGCCCCTCATTGGTGAATTCATATCTTTCGATGAATAATTCGTCGAGTGAGGATCAAGATATGATCACCGTATTACAATGGAACTGTCGTAGTCTAATACCTAAATTAGACTCGTTCAAGTATTTGATTCACAATTCTGATTGTGATATATTTGCTCTCTGTGAAACATGGCTTTCTTCTGAAGATGAATTAAACTTCCACGATTTTAACATTATTCGCCTGGATCGAGATGATTCATATGGTGGCGTACTTTTGGGGATCAAAAAGTGCTACCCCTTCTATAAAATCTCACTCCCAATAATTTCAGGCATTGAAATCGTCGCTTGCCAAATAAATGTAAAGAATAAAGATCTTTGCATAGCTTCCGTCTATGTCCCTCCGAGGGCATCAATAAACCGCCGTCAACTTTGGAGTTCAATTACATTACTTCCATCTCCAGTTCTTATTCTGGGCGATCTGAACTCCCACGGTACTGCTTGGGGCGAACAATACGATGACAACAGAGCGGGTATTTTCTATGACTTATGCGACGATTTCAACTTGACCATCTTGAACACTGGGGAAGCGACACGAATAGCAAAACCTCCTGCCAGGGAGAGTCGACTTGACATATCTTTGTGCTCTAACTCACTATCATTAGATTGTCTGTGGAAGGTAATCAATGATCCCCATGGTAGTGATCACTTACCAATTATTATCTCAATCACAAATAGTTTCAATAAAACAGACCAGTCAATCCATGTTCCTTATGACCTCACGAGGCATATCGATTGGCAACATTTTGCATCGGCGGTAACCCTTGGTATTGATTCTACCGATCCTCTTCCACCATTAGAAGAGTATCGTTTCCTTTCCGACCTGATGTACAAAAGTGCATTAGAAGCTCAGAAACGACGTGTTCCAAGTGCATCCCTCAAAAGAAGACCCGCCACCCCTGGATGGGATGATGAATGCACTAAGTTGTATCTTGAGAAATCCGATGCGTTTAAAGATTATCGTAGACATGAAACATGTGAGCTTTTTGATAAGT
This sequence comes from Aedes koreicus, assembly GCA_024533555.2. Classification (NCBI taxonomy): domain Eukaryota; kingdom Metazoa; phylum Arthropoda; class Insecta; order Diptera; family Culicidae; genus Aedes; species Aedes koreicus. The sequence goes on along the minus strand of JAHHFK020004384.1, from coordinate 155,159 downwards.
ACCTCAAGCTTGAAAAAAAGCTTAAAAACTTACTCAAAGCAAAGAAACGCAATTACTGGCGTTCGTTTGTAGAGGGACTATCTAGAGAAACCTCGATGACAACGCTTTGGAGAAAGGCTCGTTACATGCGAAACCGCTCATCCTCCAATGAGAGTGAAGAATACTCCATGCAATGGATATTCGACTTCGCTAAAAAGGTTTGTCCAGACTCTGTCCCAACACAACCGAATTTACGGGATACCACCCGAAGTAACGGTTTTCTGGACGAACCATTCACAATGTTGGAATTTTCAATGGCACTTCTTTCATCGAATAACTCTGCTCCGGGAAGCGATATGATTAAATTCAACCTTCTAAAAAATCTCCCCGATATCGCTAAAAGACGATTACTTAACCTGTATAACACTCTCATGGAATTAAATATAGTTCCACCCGCATGGAGGCAGGTTAAAGTAATAGCTATTCAAAAGCCTGGGAAACCAGCGTCTGATTACAATTCTTACCGTCCGATCTCTATGCTATCATGTTTAAGGAAATTGTTAGAAAAAATGATCCTATCAAGACTTGACCGCTGGGTTGAATCAAACAACCTACTATCAAATACGCAATTTGGTTTCCGAAAAAGCAAAGGAACAAACGATTGTTTAGCGTTGCTTTCATCTGATATACAACTGGCCTTTGCACACAAGGAGCAATTGGCTTCAGTATTTTTGGATATTAAGGGCGCATTTGATTCAGTTTCCATAGATATACTAGCAGATAGTCTGCACAGTAGTGGTTTACCAGGAATTTTAAATAACTTTTTGTATAATTTACTGTCAGAAAAACAAATGGCCTTTAATCTAGGTCAACTGACAACTTCCAGAATTAGCTACATGGGCTTACCCCAAGGCTCATGTTTAAGTCCCTTGCTTTATAATTTTTATGTTAAAGATATTGATAACTGCTTGGAAAATAGATGCACGCTAAGACAACTTGCAGACGATGCTGTGATCTCCTTTAGAGGTCCACGTGCGGAAATCTTGCAAAGACCATTGCAAAATTCCCTAGATAATCTGTCCATCTGGGCCAGAAATTTGGGGATCGAGTTTTCACCGCATAAAACCGAATTGGTAGTGTTTACTAGAAAGCGGTTCCCTGCCCAACTGCGTCTCAAGCTGTTGGGAAGAGACATTACCCAATCTTTGACCTTCAAATACCTTGGAGTCATGTTTGATTCGAAATGCACTTGGAGTAATCACTTTGCGTATTTAAAACAGAAATGTCAACAAAGGATCAATTTTCTAAGATCAATTTCCGGGACATGGTGGGGTGCTCACCCGGAAGACCTCATTAAACTCTATAAAACAACTACTCTTTCAGTTCTCGAATATGGCTCTTTTTGTTTCCTCTCGGCAAGAAACAGCCACCTCATTAAATTGGAACGCATTCAATATCGTTGTTTACGTATTGCTCTTGGCTGTATGCATTCAACGCACAATATGAGCCTGGAGGTTCTGGCAGGAGTAAAGCCCTTACAGAACCGCTTCTGGGAGCTCTCATCTAGAATACTGATCAAGTGTGGAATCAGTAACAACCTCGTGATTGAAAACTTCGAAGAAATGCTCGAATTGAGTACCCAGTCTCGATTCTTACGAATCTATATTAACTATATGTCATCCGATATTAGTCTTCCATGCTATAATTCTCCTAGTGTACGCTTTCCTTATCACAGTTCCTCCATTGACTATGATCTCTCCATGAAACAGGCTATTCAAGGAGTTCCAGATCAACTTCGACTTATTTTAATTCCCCATATTTTTATCAAAAAGTACCAACATGTCAATTGCAATAGAAGAATTTTCACTGATGGGTCGCGCATTGATGGATCCACTGGTTTCGGTGTTTACAATGAATACTCATCTGCCTTCCGGAAACTTCAGGAACCTTGTTCCGTATATGTTGCTGAGCTGGCAGCAATCAATTTCGCATTGGGGATAATTTCCGACATGCCCATAGACCATTATTTCATCTTCTCGGATAGTCTCAGTTCTATTGAGGCCCTCCAGTCGATGAAAACAGTTAAGCACTCATCTTACTTTCTTTCAAAAATAAGGGAGCAGATGTGTGCGTTGGTCGAAAGATCATTTAGAATTACCTTTGCATGGGTCCCCTCACATTGCTCAATTCCAGGCAATGAGAAGGCGGACTCTCTAGCAAAGGTGGGCGCAAAAGAAGGCGAGATTTTTGAAAGAAGAATTTCACATGATGAATTTTTCCCATTAGTACGTCAGAGTTCTCTTCAAAGTTGGCAAAACGATTGGACAAGTAATTCTCTTGGGCGGTGGTTACATTCCATTATTCCAAATGTTTCGTCGAGATCGTGGTTCAAAGGTCTGGATGTAAGTCGCGGTTTCATTCGTGTGATGTCAAGACTTATGTCCAACCACTACTCGCTAGACGCACATCTCTACAGAATTAACCTCGTCGATAGCAATGTATGTAGGTGCGGAACCGGTTATGATGACATCGATCACGCAGTTTGGCATTGCCCGGGTAATGATGCCTCCAGAGCACGACTATTGGATACCCTTGTGGCCCGAGGTAGACAACCCTTCCGCGAAGTAAGAGATGTTTTGGGAATGCGTGATCTTCCCTACATGCAAGCGATTTACGAATTCCTTTGTTTGTCTGATCTAAGAGTGTAATGTCATCACCCCCTCCCTTTCACTCTAGTAAATTCCCTGCCATTGTGTCCCAGTTATATTATCCTTTTGTTTCCGTGCTACTTGTACCTGCCCAGCAAGCTGTGGTCACCCATCTGCAGCTTAGTTCCTGTAAGGGACTACAGAGAACGAGGATTTGGAAGATGTCGCAACCATGAGCAGCATCAAATACCTGAAATAAGTTACCTGCCTAGCCCCTTCCAAACAATAATGTGACCCATTAACCTCGAGCTAGCCACGAGTAATTGGCACCCCTCTTTACTAAAATCGAAATAGAAAAATTGTTAATTACAATATTGAATATCGGCTCCGCAAAGTGTTACACACGCCTGAGCCTAATAAATAAACGAACTGATTAAAAAAAAAAACTAAAACCATTTAACCTTTAAAATAATAATATTAAAAATAAAATAAATATATTTCACAAACACCACTACCACCCCCCATCCCCCACAAAAAAAATCATCCAAAAAAAATAATAAAATAAAATATCTTTAAATTCTAAACCTCAAAAACATCATTAAATTTAAAATTATACATAACATGTGAGACAAATTTTTTAATAATAACCAACACCACCAAGTTCATCATCCGTGTTGTTTTGTAAACCAGGTACCCATAAATATCAGTGAATGAATCCCATTGGATCGAAATGACTATTAACAGCACTGTTCATAAGACTCGATGTAAAATAAATATGTTTTGTGGGGGCAAAACGATAAAGTAATTAAAGTTAGTTTTCACTTAAATTCGACAGTTTTCAAATAACCTTCCTACTATAGTGGCCTCATTTTTGACAGACGAACAATTAATTTAGTTGAACGTCCTTCAATAAGCGGACGATCAACAACAGAGGGGTTTTCGGACATTTTAATTTATTTCTTAAATGTCAAGTTTAAGTGAAAATTCACAAATTTTAGCACTGCCTCTATAAAGCTTAAGCTCCCCTGAAATGGGCTTTTCCCTCCTCCGGAAAAAAAAATAAATAAATAAATAAATCAACTCTACTCAATAAGCGGACTTTTTAATCAGAAAATCCTCATGACAAGACAAAAATTTCATTACCAGTGTCAAAAATAGGTCGGGCCATATAATCATGACTCGATATAAGATGATTTGATACAATATAATTTTCTGATAAGAAAAATTTTGTAGATAGAAGTATCCTTATATCGAGATAAAAGTAATGTAAATTCGAGTTGCGTTTAATCGCGGCTACGTTCTTAAGCTTATGTATATAGTGGCATGACTGTATTTTACTCTCTTTCTGATTAGCAACCCATTTGGCCTTTCAACCGAATAATACTCTGCCTACTAGGATTGGGTCTAATGACATTCGACCCATAATTCTGACTTAATCATAATAGTAATCATTATGATAATAATAATAATAAATAATAATATTAATAATCATAATGGCCATAAGAGCCTCTTCTTAGTGAAATGTCGTACCATTTTAACCATTTACCAAATTAACATATTTTATACGCTGTACTATATATTTTATTACTCTACAATTAAACCATTAGGGAAAAGCTAAAAAGAAACATGGAATAAAAGCATGTTACACCAAAATAGTTATGACTATTTAACAGCTAGATATAATTATCAAAAAAAAATCATCACTAAGACGCATTGTTTAGCAAAACAACGATATCGGGGATATTTATCCCAACGAAGTCGAACTAGAATCTAACAAAAATTTAATCAACGTTAAATGGATGGTTTGTAATACAAGTAATGACACTTAAGAACCGTGGTATAAGCGTCAGTCACACGATTTAAATTATGAGATACTGGCAGATTACAAATAAACCTTTGCTCAACTTAAATACAATCACAATTCGTTTAGACGATGACCCAACACTCTTAAAGAGGTGTTAATTCTCTATTCCACTTATATTGGTGGCCCTGAAAAGGAACACTACCCCTACTACTGCTACCTTACTTCTAGTTTACTTAGACACGGCTTTGATTCGCTCGGAAAAGGCGTGTAAGGGTCATCCGTCGATTAATTTATGTAAACTAGGACCTGTTCGGAGCTGCTGGAACTGCTTGCCTTTTCGCTGGTGGAGCAAGTATGCATCGTAGGAACCCATCCACTGACTACCGGGAATTATCGGACGAGGATTGTTTGAATGATTAGCGGTTCATTTGTTTCAATATTTTAAGACGGTTGTTTTATTGTAAAATTTTTATTTGACACAGGATTTGACATGCTACTTTTTCTGTAAGCTTGTTTTATATTTGCGCTTCGGTGCGGTTATTACTTGAGTCATTTGGGCACTTATTGTAGTCGATTTAACGTAAACGTTCAGTAAAAATTTCGCTATAATTTATCACGCAACGCAGTATAATTAATAACTAAAATGATTGATTAAAGTTGTGTAACAGTACTCTTAATTTATTTAATTTAACATTTTTACTTCATTAATACGTCAAAATAGTGTTGGTAGTCGTTCCAAGATGCGCTCCGAATCTATTTTGTGAGCAATGTACTTAGTGAATAATTTTGATTACTTTTCAGTTAACAATTAAATAATACTTTGTGTACAATGATATTTTTTACTTATTTTTCGGACAGTAACCGATAGTTAAAAACTTAATGACTTTCTTTCGATGTATTGCATGCCCTTTAGCAGAACTATACATTTAAATTTTATGATTGTTTACATTTTTTTCATAACAATCTTACTAACATGCACCAGTTTAGTAGCCTGAAATGAACATAACGAAATATTCCCTGTAACGTGAGACAATATTTTCAAATTTTTTATCAATTACATCCAGTCTAATAGAAAAATATTATTTGGTTATAAGACATAAAACAGCGTCGTATTGGAGAACCTTTGTGTCCACACTCGGGTTGACCAACCACAATATTTGTTTTGTTTTTTAATTTAAATCCAAACAACTTTTTAACTATTATTGGACAATTGGCTTGGCATATTGAAAGATGAATTTAATACTAGTATTAGTATTTCTTAAAATACACAACAAAATACTACTATTAAATTCATTATTACGGTCAACAGTTTATCGATCTTTCAATATGTTAAGCCAATTGTCCAATAATAGTTAAAAAGTTGGTTGGATTTAAATGCTAAGGCATAGCAGCTAACTTAAAAATAACTGTTTTTGGTATTTGGAAGGTTTATCACCTCTACATAGGTAAAGGCGTATCTATAAAAAAACACCTAATTTAATTGGTTGGGTCCAACTTGTTCATGTTCAAAGAATAATTTATTAGAAATAAAAATAGAAGCAACCACTTCGAAGAATATCAAGAATGATCATCATCAATCGATATGTAGAATGGAAAATTATTATAAATAATATCGCTCAATTTATATTACTTAAAACTCTGGCAACCCTGACATCAGCTTTGCCCAGGGACCTGGCAGACAGCGATTTTCTTGTAGCCAACATCTCTAACAACCAAACGTCAAAAGATTCATTGTTTGTAAACAATGCTGGTGTTCCTACCCGTAGTAACAAACGTCAGACGGGCCTTATTCAAATAAGGCCCGTGATATGTTGCATACTGTCAAACGCTAGTAAATAGGATAGGGTTGCCAGGTCCCTGGCTTTGCCCGAGTCCGGAGCTTCATATTTTGCGCGCATAAAAAAGAATGACAGCTAGAACGTTACCCATTCTCCATGAAATCATGCACCTGGAGCTGAAAGCTTTATGTTGATAACGTCTAACCACTTTCTAACATCGTCTAACTCTAACATTTTTCTTGCTGGGTCACCCCCCAACAAATTTCCTCCCAACCACCCAAAACACCCCACACCCACCACCCACCAACAACCATTTTTCTAATGCTTTTACCTTTTTCTCTCTTGTGGTGTTGATTCAAAATTTATCGTTAAATTGTAGTGAAAATTGTGACAAAAATATTGACATTCAAGTTAGAACTCAACAGAGCTACGAATAAAAAAAGTAAGTTGAGTGAATGATTCAATATTTTAGTGTTTTTGTAGTGTGAATTCCTGCGCTGGGTAATTGTTTTGGAAGAGACGCGCGTTTTTCTGCGATTGTCTGTCTCACTTGATGGGGGAAATTTAAACTTGACGAGCGAGAGAATAATCTCACTCAGCATAACTACTAATACAAGCGCCGTTGACAAGAGACAGTGTCTTGCTTTAAACCGGGATAACCTCATTAGATTCTATTTTTGGTCCAATCCGGCTGATCTGGTTTTTTGATTCCCGTTCAGGTGGAATGGAAAGTCGTCGTGCAACGAGAGGTGCTCCAGGGGCCACCACTACAACAGCTTCCGTGGTACCTGGTCCGGCAGAGACCGCCAAAAGGGGGCGGAAGTCAACCGCACGGAATAGAACTCCTTCACCACCTGCCAGAAAAGCATCCCCCGCACGAAAAGCCTCACCTGCTAGAGCCAAGCGCACGTCACCAGCAAGAAAAGCATCTCCCGCCCGTAAGGCCTCACCTGCCAGGAAAGCATCCCCCGCAAAAAAAGCCTCTCCTGCCAGAAAACCCTCACCCGGCCGGAAGATTGGCCGGCCACCAAAAGAGGCAGCCAGCAGTAAAGTATCCCCCGAGTCCAAAGAAAAAGAGGAACCAAGAAGATCGGCACGAATCAAGATCTCCGAGCAGCGCGAAAAGAGCCCCGTGTTGAGAAGATCGTTGAGAGATAAGCAATTATCGATTATTTTGGATGATGATGAATTTTCCAAAAAAGGATCACCAGCCAAAAGTACAACCCCCAATACAAGTCAGCGATCTATTGAGACGACAACGGGCCGCAGTCGGGTAACCGGATCTCGTTCCGTGAGTGTGGCTAATGAATCTCAGGAATTCTCGGACCATGAGGAAATCGAGTTCCAAAGTTTTCGTAAAGATGATAACGGATTGTTACGCGATAAGTCATATGTCAGGCGAAGTGCTTCAAAGCAACTGCATAATTTACGAGAATTCGGCGGAACATGGGGCGCAGCTGCAGTACTACTGCTAGTACCAGCATTCATCTTTTTTACAAATCATTTCTGTTCTGGTGCTGCCCATCGGGACTGCTCGTTCAAGATTCCTGCAAATCTGGATGAGTTCAAAACGCTTTCTACGTATTTTAACCGCGAGATTGGACTAATCTTTCTGTTCTTCACGTGGGGAATTGCTCTTGTCAGTACACTTCCCGTTGGTAAAGCAGTGAAAATAGTGGACGAAGTCCGTGGTCACCAAAGCTACACCTTCACCGGTTTATCCTGTGCTTTCTTCACGTGGTTGGGCGTTTTCGTGGCTGAATATTGCTATGGATACCCATTGATCTCAACTATCAGTAAAGGCTACAACCAACTGTTGTTCATAAGTTTGGTGTATGCTTTTGTAACTGCGGGATTGGCTTTCTTCAAATCACGTTATGTACCGCAAGCCAACTGGAATCCGTACGCCAAAACCGGAAACTATCTGTTGGATTTCTTCATGGGACGTGAAATCAACCCGCTGACCTTCAATACGATCAATCTAAAATTGGTGCACTATCATATTTCCGTCGTCCTTGCTCTCCTTTTCAACTCCATAATCCTATACCGTAACCTTCATTTCCCTACACTTCCAACGGAAGAAGAACTTTCACTATTGGAGAAGCTCACGTTCACCGTAAAAAATCTCGAATTCGAAGCAACACCAGTCCTGGCGGCATCATTGACCGTCCTCTACCTTCTGGATCTACTCTCTTACGAGCACCATCTAACACATTCGTTCGACCTGCAGAGCGAAGGTTTCGGTGCCATGCTACTGCTCCGATATGCCGTGTTCCCGTTCACCCTGACCCTGCTGCCCAAGTACGTGGCCGCTCATAAATTATCGGACGTTCCCGCCTGGGCCCTGGCATTGGTGGCCCTCGTTGCACTGACCGGACTCGTCATCAAGCGGTCCAGCAATCGGCTCAAGCATCAGTACCGGCTCAATCCACTTGGCGAGAAGTTTATCGGTAAGTGTTTGTTTAATCTATTTAGTTCGCTACTAGCTTATCAGAAATAGAAGGGTGAGAGAAGAAATCGCGCGACTGATACAAGATAAATTCATTAATTTTATTATTGTTTGCATTGGAATGTGAACGACCTTCGTTCGAAATAAGAGACAGAGAGCACCAGCCGTATTATCTTATGCGCTCTGAGAGTATACTCTCGCTCATCTACAACTTCTATACGCAACTCTGTTTCTAGAAAGGTGTTAGCTACTCAGATTGTTGTTACAGCTTGAAATTGGAAAACCTGACTTGTGCCGGTTTAAGAGGACGAGAGTGAAATCGATTGCCGGTAGTGGTGTCTTTCAGTTTTCAGTTATAACGACTATAGTTGTTCTGATGATAAGCACGTTTTGGTTTATGTGAACTGTAGGTAGGATGGTAGTGTGAATAAAACCTGAAAGACATGCTTCCTGCTTTGATTCAACGAATTCCATCATGCACGGCGTGCTCTTATCGCTGGCCTGTCTATTGTAATTATTAAAGCGAGCGTTGAAACATCTTGTAGCAAATCAGGTGGAATAACCACTGTAGGGGTGATCAAAATCATCGGAAAATATTATTCTTACTAATTCAACTGAACAGACATTGCATCCTTCCTAATAAATTGCATTTTCGCAGATTTGGAAACCCTACCCACCTTCCAGGGGCGGCGGTTGCTCGTGGCGAAACTGTGGGGTCGCGTCCGCCAGCCAAACTACGTTGGAGACATCCTGCAGAACATTGCCCTGTTGCCGCTACTGTACTGGCGCTTCGCATGGCCCCCTCTGCTGGCAGTCCTGTTCACCGTGCTCCTGCTGGTTCATCGTGCCAACCGCGTCAACGAGCGGAATGCGAAAAAGTACAACTCCGCCTGGCAACGTTACTGCTCAACGGTACGCTACATGCTGGTGCCTAAGGTTTACTAAACAACTGCACGACGGTACATGAGACAAATTTTAATTTTCTTCGATTGTAAAAAAGAGTTTTTTCTAAGTTTACAACCCACTTTTTGGCTACTTTGTCAGGCACCGAATCATACTATCGAAACACACACATGGAAAGATAGAAGATTTACTTTAAGGAACAGAAGAGTTCGATTAGAGAAGGCATGCAAAAAGTTTTACTTGAAATGTAAATCAGCAAACAATTTTTATTTATTGATTGCTATTTGAGGTAAAGGTTTGATTGTGAATTTTACTTTTCTGAATTTCGATTATCCACTTGACGAACTGTTTTATTACAAAGGAAAAGCATAATCTAGGCTACTTAGAAGAATCTACATGCTTTTCTTGAGTTAGATGAGGTTAGGTGTTAGATTATATTGATTAAGATTAAGTGAAAGTATTTGATTGTAAGACAACATTAAAGCATGTGTGGTGCTGAAATATCGAGTTTATGAGATATCACACAATCAAAGGCAATTTTACAATTACACATGACTATTGTACAAATCGGACTTAAGTGAATTATAAATTAATTTTTCCACTCAGCACATACTGAGAGTGAAAACGTTATTTTTCAACAAAAGACGGCATTTTTTTCTGCGTAGTTTCTCTAAAAGTAAGTTTACGTTAGACGAGATGTATTTCACTGTACTATTTTTTTAATTTTTATCTTAATGGGCCATGTTCACGCACATCGCTACACCATCCCAGCAAATTCGCACGTACCTTAGTCTCCGACGTAAATATCCTGTTCCCAGCAGTGAGTAAGAAGCCATTTGTAAGGAAACAAAATTTGCAGAAAACAGAAGAATACTTAATTTTTAACCATGCTCAGTAGAGGGGCGTAAAAGATTATTATCTGGAAATATTCGGGCTCACTCAACTAAACTTAGCAAAGGATTTCAGCTCAGCAGTTTTGCACTCAACTCTGTTCATGAAATTTTACAGATGTCATTGAAATATTAACCAGCATTAACGCTGCTTCAAATTGCAATCTGAATATTTTGAAATATAAGCAGCATGATTGTAATTCAGTCATATATATTCCCTATGTATAGTGCGTATATTTCCTTTTAGTGAGCAAATAAATTCAACTATTCAGGCTACCTTTAAAGGATTTTTTTTCTATCTCGAGTTGTCGCTATATGAAAGAATTATGTCTTTAACTCCTAGCTATGATTTCGATTGAGCGCCTCCAGATTTCCAGAAAATACGTCATATTGCGCCACTCTAACGCTCACTGTACAGATTTTCCTCATATTGTTTTCCTTTCGTATATTAAAGTCGACAAAAATCGATAGAATTTAAGTTAGTGTTTTTTTTTTAAGTTGCTATTTCTTGCTGCTAAAATCCGGTTAAGCTCACATCTATTAGGAATAAAGATTTTAGAACACAAAAAAAAAGTTTGTTTTACTTACATGGGTTGGTGATATCACTTTCGAAAGAACTAATCGAGTCAGATAAAGTTAATTGTATATATATAAAGCGTTATATTTTCTATGCTAAAAACTGTAATGGAGATAAATAATTCGACATGTGAAACTAATCAATCAAAATCTGTCAAAATGCCATCACTGACATTGAAAAGATCTTCGTCTATTGTTTGCAAAGGAAGAGCGGCGGGTTGTGATGCGTTCGACCGATTAACGTCATCGGCGGGGCACGTGAGGGTTAGTTGACTCATTCCCAAGTCAACGAGCGTATGCGAGAGATCCACTGAGTAGTCGTTTTCCTGTAAATAAGGGTGTAAACAGATTGTTATTAATATAAAAAATGTTACGAAAGATATTTCGGTGTTATATGAGATCTGGTTAATAAGCTCTACTGGATCTTATGAAAGGTTTATCTGAGCATCTGAGTGGCAATCTTAAAGTTGATTAAATTCTCCAGAATTGCGTGTGCAACAGATGAAATGAGTTCCGTACAGGCTTGTTCGCGGCAAAATGAAACGTACCGTTTTGTTTCGATTAAGCTAACGGCTCAAGCGCCACCTTTAGAGAAAGGACCGTTACCTCTGCTAAATATCCCGGCATGTGGCTGCCTCCTCTAGGCAGGCCAACAGTTTTAATGCAGAACCGATTTCCACTCAGACCTAATCGTTTAACCAAACCAGTATTATTCAGAATAAAATAGCGATCAAACTAAATACGCTTCAAGACTAAATAGCAGCAATTAATTTCAAATAAAAAGATTCAAACAACTTCGTTAAACTCTATCAACCGACGACCGAAATCTGGCAAAGTTATTCTAAATTCGAAGTAGTAATTTAGGGTAAATCCTTTATTCAATCGGTCTCGAGGAATAGTTCGCTGAATTTCAATAAAGTGTTACAAACTTCTAGTTCGATTCAATTTTGGTAGCGTAGGCAAACCTAGCGGCTAAGTGGCGTCACGTCTAATTGGAGAAGCTTGATTTTAACTACAAACTTTTCAAGTTTTTTTTCTCCCGCTTTGGCGCAGACTGTTAGGTCCATAACAGCCAAGTATTATATTATGACAGCTTTTTATAGTCTTTTATATCGACAAACATTTTTCACTAGGGCCTAACTGACAAACCATTGAATTGAACTTTTGTGGTATACCCCTGTTTTCTATTACTATTCGCATCTTAAAGCTTGATCACCATTTGTCAAGTGAACAGCCTAAGACGCGTCTCCCAGTCAGGAAAAATCGAGTTTATAAAACCCACCACCTTTCCATATAGCCACTGTACAAAGCATCTCAACTGTTCCGAGGTTTTTGTTTTTTTTTTCTTTTTTTTTTTTGGTCTTAGAGTTAGTCTATGGTATCACTCCTAGGTATTTCACCTGTTCGCTAAGATGGATTTCCAATCCTCCTAGCTTAAAAGCTTTTAGATTCAACTTCCTTTTCCTGTCGGATAGGTGAACTCTTGCTCTTCGAAATGACCGTGGTGGATTGATAAGGCGAGTTTTCAATAACGAGAAATTCGCGGAAAAAGCCATTGTCTACGTTTGTCAGTTAGGCCCTAATGAAAAATCTTTGTCGATATTTTAATTCGGCCGAGGCGTAAAAATCCTCATCATTTCAGTGCTGCGTGGTTACTTATTTTATATCAATCAAAGTTATATATTTGGTGCATATCGTGTTATCTTAAACATTGATTCCTGTCTCTCCCAAGAATCCAGCGATGTCCTTTAACTTCTGGACGTTAATGCCCATTAGAATCTCAAGCGGTTCTTCTTTTTGTTCTAAGACTGAAAATTCCCTACGAATAGTATCAAATTTTGGACAATGGTATAAAATGTGCATGATATTTTCAGTGACATCACAGTTATTGCATTTATCACTGTGAATCAATCCCCATCTATTAAGTCTGTCGTTAGTCGCTAAATGTCCTGTTCTCAGACGATTTATGATAATTGTAGTTAATTTTATATCTTTAAACCATGGATTTAACCTAAAATCCTGCATTACTTTGAACTGACCTTTTTCCTTTGAAATTAGTTTGTATCTTTGATTTTACATACATGTTGTTAAAATTTTAAAGTTTAGTAAATATTATATTTAGTAATTGGAATGTTTTCTATTTGTTGTCTATTAGTGCCCATTTTAGCTGCTAAGTCTGCTGTATCGGTGCCAATTAGCCCTGTGTGACCCGGAATAGATTGGATCGTTATTTTTTCTCTGTTCGATTTATTGATTATCCTACGTAGTTTACATATCAAGTAATTATCTATGTTAGTTTTGTTTTTTTTTTAAGTTTTAAGCACTTAGAATCCGTTAGTGTGATCTCTGTTTAAATATTTTTATAAATTACATATTCTATGGCTTTCAATACTGCTACGATTTCTGCATTCATAATCGTAAATTGCGTTTTTAGTCTACCACTATAAGATATTCGCTCTATGCTGTCATATATTCCATAACCTGTTTTTCCATCAATTTTTTAACTATCAGTAAGAATCAAGTATTCCTCTTTATGTTTTGAAATTGGAAATATCTTCTCAACATCATGGGATCCCAGTAGTGAACAGCAGTTTCTGCTAGAACCAAAGATGTGAAGAGAAAGTATCGATAGGTCCGATAGAGCTCGGTAGGTTATGAAATTGAATAGCAGTGGTTTGAAATTGAGCGTAGGGCTTTGTTTTGGCAGTATTTCGAAGCAAATACTGACACTTTTGCCAAACATCTCACTGCGGGGTAGGTCAAGGTAAGGACGGATCCGCCACCTTGACTGGCAAAAATGTCTACATTTGATCGCGCTCAAACACCGCCAAAGGCACAGAATGGTGCCTAGCGATGTAAAATCTCTGTTTTTATACTCTTTAAAGACCACATGTGATGGGAATCAATTTCCAATTAGAGGTTTTTGAAAACACAACTTCTTATTTTTACCAGTAATGTTTTTCTCGTCGTTGTTTACTTAACAACCTCAGAGATAAACCTGGTAAAGTGTTGTATGCTGATCCTCCAGACAGCAACTGAGTTTGGTTCTCCACCAGACACTTTTCATTAATTGAAAATCCTCGCTCCATCGTCGCATTTGCGACAGGATGAGCATCTCTTTTAACAAATATCAAATCCTTTTGGAATGACCTGCCCAAATTCTTCTTTCACTTTGTGAGCGCTCAGATAGTCTTTATCTACAAACGTTTCCAGACACAGCTCCAGACGCTTTTTAGCTATATCCCTGAAGTAAGTTACAACATCAGGGTTAATGCATGTGACGTAACGCGTTAATGGGTACGTCAAAGGAGATTTATTGAGTAGCTTCTTCAAAAAACCACACTAAAAAGATCGACAGTTGTTGCGGAATGCCAAAACGTCTTTTATGGAATTTTTTGCAAATTCTCTCACTTTCTTGATTGCCGATTTATAGGCAAAACCGACTTATACATTAAGGGCTGGCAGAAGATTGCTTTCCGTCAATTCTATTTCAATGACCGATTTTGCTTTGACTGTCAGACGCTCAGGCTAAATAATTTTCTCCATAGCTGCTCTAAGTAGTCCCGCCAAATCATCGAAAAGAAACGGAGCTATGGGAGATTCGGTCTGGTATTCTCTGAGAAACGGCTCGACCATTGCTGCAGGCTTGATGACAAAATTTATCAGCATCTTATCGTCTACTGCATTAGTCACAACAACGAACACTGTTAATCGGAATATCGGCGAAAAGCTCCGTTTGAAATTCGGTTGACTTTAAGGTGACTGACACAACACAACACTGAGACAATCTTTGCACTAAAATGTACAGTAATGCACCAAAGGAGTTCCAGTCAAGTAATATAAAAACAAAAGTAAGTCATATGCGTAACCTCACCTGTCACCTGTAGGTTTTGAAACAAGCTGAACAAAGCCAGCAAAATCCACATGCCAATGTGTTTGTCTTAGCCCCTCTTTGAAAAAAATGTGTACGACGTGCCCGCTGCAGCTACCGATGTTGAGGACTGCAAAGCCAGGGCTGGCTCGCGGATCCCTGATTTCCCCAGTGAATTCTTTGAATGCCTTCCAGTTGACAGCCGGGTCATCCATAGAGCTTCTTCAGCAATGCTGGATTTGCAGAAAAACACTGTTCCATTCCGTTAATGAGATCGTTGGACCGAGTAGATGACAAAAACGCTACTCAAATTATTAATATGAAAAAAGTGTGAGCATGGTTCCTGCCATATAACAAAAAATCCCGATGGATATTGAAATTCCCGACTTTTTCCCGCATATTTCCCGATGATTTTGGATTCCCGCATTTTTCCCGATTTTCCCGAGTCTGTGGCCACCCTGCTCGTGTTAGGATGAAATTTATCTGTATATTATTGTTGCACATTTATCTGGGTTAACGATCATTCCCAAGTCCCAAGTTCCCAAATGATTTCGAACCTCTACAAGCTTTAGCATTGTTCGCCAGAAATTTGAACATAATTTTATGAGGAGAATGTAATAATCAACTTTCGCCATAACACCAAAAATAGTCACTTCGTCTGGTACGTCCTGTCCATCAACGTAGATTTTGATTGTATATGTCGGTTTGGGCTGTTTATTTACCATTTTATCAATCCTGTCTTCCTTAGTTTTTTTTTTTTTTTTTTTTTTTGTCCTGCCTTAATTGTGTCCTGTATTTCTTGTTCTGTGAGTGATGGAGGTACATTCCTGACTACTCCTATTGTCTGTTTGAGCATGTTTGGTACGTAGATTTTGAAGTCAAATTCCTCTTTCAATAGTTTCGAATTAATCAGTTTTTCAGCATCTTTTGGTCGTTTAAAGGTGATTCTGAATCGACCTTGACCAACACTTTTTAGTTCCTTGTATTCTTTAATATCAACATTGTACAACATTTTTGCCATTTGCATTGGGCGTACTTGTTTCTCGTCCGCGTTAATTTCTCGGGTACTTTTTCAAACAGACGTATGTAATTTTGTAAACAAAGAGGGGAAGTAAGATTCAAACGTAAATTTCTCGAAACCCTTAGCACTTTCATGCAAACTTGGGCCACCAACACAAGGAATAACATTGCTTTACATGATTGTGATGCTACTTTATGTGAGGGTACTGAGAATTTCGAGAAATTTACTTTTGAATCTTACTTCCCCTCTTTGTTTACAAAATGACATACGTCTGTTTGAAAAAGTTTCAGAGATTTGTTCTATGAAAAAAGTGGTGTGTGTGTGATGTTTTTTTTTCCTAGTTCTTATTCGAATCTGATTTTGTGTTCGCGATGTTTTTTTTTTCATTTTCTTTCCCAGCAAGAAAAATGTTAGAGTTAGACGTGGTTAGACATTTGTTCGACGTTACCAACATAAAGCTTTAAGCACCAGTTGCATGCTTTTAGGAGGAATTTGTTACGCTTTGCTGTCATTCTCTTTTCAGCGTGCTTTACCAACATAAGTCGAGATGCACACCGATGAGACGGAAGTTTGATATCACATATCATTTTAAAACATCGAGTCAAAGTCTTACGGCGTGTGGAATATGCCGACAAGATGTTTTGGAGTACATACAGATGTTACTTCAGTGGGCCCCCGGCCTAAAGCTTCATGATCTGACTAGGTGGATTTCAGCGTTGCCATAGCATCTGTTTATGTTTTATTTAATTGAATTACAAAAGTAATTGATTTACGGTAGTAATAATACTAATTTTGTCATATGTCAAGGTATGTTTTAAAACTTTCAGGTCTGATAAATTCGGTTGCTCCGGCATTAAATACTTTCAGAACTAGATTTTTATAGACACATTCTCCAAGATACATGTTTTAAGATATGCTCTATGAATAGTCATTTGCTTGAATTGATTAATTGTCCCTGAATTATAAAGAAAGATATAAAGGTTACTTTCAAAAAACCTAACACAGGGCAATATTTCCAGTGAAAATTATCAATCTATGAATCCTTTTATTTTTCTACAAAAAAAATCTGAATTTCCACAAAGCTACTTAATAGCTTGAGACGCAAATCCTGTGGTAATGTTTTGAAAATCCCTTTGACCAAATTACTGAGCAATTACAATATATCTAAACATTTACGCACCAAACCTTAATGATCTACAAATTTCTTTGCCTTATATACAGAATTCCTGATAAATTTGATTTATTATTCATTCTTATCGCTTTCAAGAGCTTGAATTTCGAACACACTTTCTAGAGCAGATCTTGAACTCTGTGTAGTTGAATATTTTAACGTATAGGTATGACTGTAAATTTAAATGAATTTCAAATGGTGAGTCGACAACCGGAGGGAGGGTGCGACCGACCTCCTGTCAACACAAGTTCCTATCTACGAGTCATATGATCAGCTGACCAGTCTGCGGGTGACGCTGGTTGACGTAGCCTGGACAATGTTGTCAATTTGGCTATAGTGAAGGGAGAGGGTTGTTGTGGCTGAAAATGGTGTACCACTAAATCACATTGTATATTTTCCATTTTCTTTAATTTATAGTTGCAGCACACTTTGGGGTCAATTTTGCATTCCAAAACCATTTATCTTGGGGGCATAGAGAAGCATGACAAGCATGAAAGGGTCAATTCGTTTTTTTTTCAGAATTTCAGCATAACATTTGTATTTACTTCTGAACCTCAACTATTTCCTGGCGTGTGCTCATAAGCAGCATTTGATTGTATTCTGATTAACTCTTCCATTTTTTTTCCAAAATCATCTGACCAGGGTCTTCGATAACTCAAATTGCCATCCATGAAATGTAACTAAAACGGTATAAATGAGTTGGAATGCCCACTTTCAGTCATTAATAATTTGTAAATAAAGCGGGTTTCTCGCTTGATTAGGGCATCCTCTTGTTGGCTAGCTCGTATTTTTGACCAATTGTACAATCTTGTTGTTGGATTTAGTTGTTACGGTTTCACAGGCCGCTACAAAGAAACACCATGCTGGAGGTCGCTGGGTTCCATTCCCGTTCTGCTCT
This sequence comes from Aedes koreicus, assembly GCA_024533555.2. NCBI lineage: Eukaryota > Metazoa > Arthropoda > Insecta > Diptera > Culicidae > Aedes > Aedes koreicus. Next base: position 137,171 of record JAHHFK020004384.1, on the reverse strand, counting down.
AGGAATTTTTCGTCAAGGAAAATTTCTCGACTCCCTGGGCATAGGGTATGATTATACTTGCCACACAACCATACTAATGCGTAAATGGTACCTGGCATCGAAAGGTCTCAATTAATAACTTTGGAAGTGCATTTGTAACACTAAGTTGAGAGCAAGCAATAAGCTGAAATTTGACCATTGATGACATTTGGCCTAATGCAAACCTTTTTATTTTTTTTTTTTATTCGACTTGTTGGATCGTTTTGTTGGAAGGAGACTCTTATGTTCTCGCGGGTTTCGTGTAAGTGTTTCTGTTTACGGGTCGACTCCTTCGTTTTTGGAACTTCCCAGAGCGTACACAGAACTGTGAACTCAGACCGATAATTCAAATTGATTTTGCTGGTCAGTGGAGCTGCACGCAAGATCAGGTCTTAGAAAGGATGGTGGCTCAAAAAGATGATTTTTTTGATGAATTTCTATTGATATAGTAACTGAGTTAATTTTCAATCACTTTTGCGGTTAATTTAGTGGTGGGTCATTAGTTTGAATGCCATTTGATCGAACGCCAATAGGCCGCGTATTATTAGGTCGAAAGGCCAAATGGATTGCTAGGCTGGAAGAGAGTAAATTACAGTCATACCACAAATAAAGTAAAACGAACAACGTAACTAGAATTAACATAACTTTAACCTCAATATAAAGATACTTATAAACATAATCTTTCGCATCAGAAAGAAATATTATACATAATTATTTTATATTGAATCAAAATTTTTGGCTCGACTTATTTTTGGCGATGTTAATTAAATTTATTTAATGCTATCAAAAACCTATTTTATAGAGTAAAGTTTAGTTAAGGTTGCGCTAAGATTTGTGAATTGTCACTTAAACTTGAGATTTCGAAAATAAATTAAAATGTTCGATCAAAATATCACGTACGATGTTGTTGAGTTTTACTATCATCAAGCATTATTAATGATTATTATTGATCTTAAATTGGTCTCACAATGTATTGCTCTAACTTTAAAATCTTAGACGTAAGACCAAGAGTATTATTTGAAATTGACTGTGAATATGCTTCTTTCTATCTACCAATTAGGGCAATGCAATGTTATATTCCGTCAACAATACAACTATATTACTTGATATAGCTTTACTTTATATCAACATTTATGCATCTAGTTTTTACTGAAAATAATATGCTTGACATTTGAGTTCAAGATACTCAATATGGGAACGTCCATTAATTACGCAAAACTTGACTTTTTATAACCTCCCCTCCCCCCTTGTCACATTTTTTGTATGAACCTTCGAATTTTTTTGTATGGATCGTCACGTTTTCTCAAACCCCCCCACCCCCCCTTACTGCGTGACATAATTAATGAACCTTCCCTATCACGTAATGTAGCTTTTTGCCTTGATGGGGTATTACATAATGTTGTAAAATGTGTCAAGATCTACAATTTGATCGTACTTCACATAGATAAATTTAGCTTATGAAACAAGTTATCAGTAAGTTCATCCAAATGAATCGTAATGACTATTTACAGCACTGCTTGTGAACCATGGTTGTAACATTAAGGTTATCTGATTAGAAAATATTCCTGTGAAATATGTATAGACATTAAAAAAAATTTCAGGCTTATGATTTCAAACAAATTTATCAAAAAAAACTCATTCTTTCCCGCTTTGCTTTGCTTGCATGGCAAGTCCCGCTTTGCTTGTGATGGGTTGAAGCGCCAACGTATGATTGCCCCCATGCTACGCAATCCAAGTGGTGAATTTGAAGCTGTCGAATGAAAATCGGCCCTGATAACCGTTGCCCAAAGCAGTGAGGGGTGCCCCCAAGCGCAAAGTTGCAGCCGTTGCCGGAGGCTTGGCCGAGGCCGAAACGCTGTTGCCCTCAAGGATCTGTTGAACCGTTTGGGATTGGAAACTTTGTGCACTTTGTACACAGATCAACACATCAAGGATTGTAAGAAGGTACCTTTTATTTACAAATAAAGATGTCTCGTTAATTTCATTATTCTAAAAAATAAACCCATCTTCCTAAAAAAAATATACATGAAAGTGAAAATTGATTTTAGAAATGAATTTTAAAATGCATCACGGACACGTTCAGTTATCATAATCAACAATAATGTGTTTCATAAGGCTGTGTAATGAAGACAAAAAACATCGCATTCGCATTCATAAGGTAAAAGTATGAAATTCAAATCGATTCCTTGTGGCTAAATTTCATAAGGTTTTTGAATGAACTTCTTAAGTTCCTTTGTTCAGTGTAGGACAAATTAAAAACATATTTTAACACTATGTGAAGTAATAGAACATAGGCATTTAATTTTAGTATTTTAGTATTTTAGTATCCATGTAACAAAACGGTCTACTATTGTTTAACGTCTAATAAATAAATATTTATGCAGTCTCGTTCATATTTGAGCAAGAGGTACATATGAAATCTGATTTCTTTTGACACAATATAAAGATAATTGAAAATAATTATGGCAACGCTGGCAGCTAAAGCTCGAATGAATTACGTCGTAGATGTTGTTCGTTTTTGTTCCAGTCATTTGCCTCAGTCGGCAAACTTGGCGGTGTTTGAAGCTGCAAACAAGAGGAGCGGGATATGATGATTTAAGCTGCCCAAAAATAGGTGAGTAATCAAAGTTTTATGGTCGTTTGTTGTCACTCTGCTAGTATTGCAAAAGTGACAAGTTTTGTGTACCAGAGTGTCAAGAAACGACCATAAAACTTTGATTGCAAAACCTAGTCTAACGGGTCTAACCACCCGTACTAAATATCGCCTAAATCTAGTCTATCGTTGAACTAGTTGGTAAGCTTTTTTACCCAGTAACGTCTAACATTATGTGTCAGATGTGTCTAACAGGCGTCTAACATTAGACGAAAGTTAGACAAAATGATCGACGAACAGTCTAACGTGTTCGACTAACGTTAGACTAATGTTAGACGAACCTTTCTTACTGGGTTCCTACCACCCTGGTTTGTCTGTTGCTGTGTTACAGTCTGTGTTTGTGTGAGTGTCATGTCTTTGGTCGAGTACTGTGGATGTGTTTGTGTTCGACTTGCGAGCCTGCCTGAGTTTGTGCTTTATGACGATTCCGCCATGTTGACATCCTCTTCAACCTCAAAGTCAGCCAAACATTCGACATTTTCTTTTTTCTTCTTTTTCCTCTCACTTCCGTCGGTTCTAACATCAACTTACTACGCAAACCATACTTTCCCTCTTGAATGTTACCTTTGGGTATTGAGTCCAACTCAAAACCCTGGTCCTCGTCATCGACGGCACTGTTCAAGCACAGTTTACACGATGTCCTTACACTAAATTATCACTAATATTTACAGGTTCATCTAATTTACACTACTTTTGCAATTTTCAAGGGCGAAAAAACCTAAAACAATAGAGAATAAAAAACGCGATAACCTGGATATAATATTTACACTTTTACTGTCGCTTTTACTACAAATAGCCACTGGACTCAAGATATTTAACACTTTCCAATTTCTCAAAAATTTCGATAAAAATTCGTTTCGCGGACAAACAAGACTTAGCTTTTATTTCCTGCTGCGCTTAACGTTGGTGCGAAATGACTGATTGATCAAGTTTATCAAGATTATCGAGTTATGGGATTGATAAGGTTTTCAACACTTTCTTCGGAACAATCATACCGACATATTTCAACATAGAGGAAGTCACACTCAGATGGCAGCACAAGTCTAATATAAATAAGCCTGTACCGGAATTCATTACACTGTGAGAAAAGTGCTGTCTAGTTCGAATACTTTTAATTTATTATTGATGTAACAGATTGAAATCTTACAAAAATATAGACATCCCAAAAACATCTTTATCTTCTGAAATATCTCATTAACGAGTGAAATATTTTGTAGAGCGGTGGACGTAGGTCGGTTTTTTTTTCTGAAAGTTAAAATAGTTTATATCACATGGTAACGACGGAGGAGTAGGTTCGAAAAGAAAGTGTATGTACCGAAATGTACCGTCAAGAATGCCTGCAGAAACGGTTGTTACCAATCCTACGCAGCCATGATGCAGTCTCTGATTTGGCATCCTGTCATTACGCAAATGATGTTTTCAATGGTATGAAGCGAACCTAAAGCCATAAAGGAGGCAAATCCACCTAACCTAACCCAGAGTTACGTCCTGTCGAGCGATATTTAGCGCTCATAAAGAGAGAGAGAGAGAGAGAGAAATGGGGATGGAGAGAGAGAGAAAAAGAGTGATAGGAGAGAGAGAGAGAGAAAGAGAGAGATATGGGGAGAGAGAGAGAGAGAGATATGGGGGGAGAGAGAGAGAGAGCGGGGCTGTCGCAGTGCAGCAAGGAACAAGTATAACTTTTTTCGAAAATCTGGGACAAAAGCGGTTAAATCGGTTGCAGAGAAGTTTGTACTCAACTTGGGTAAATTTATTTGTCGTCGTCAATCAGTCGTAGACCATTTTAATTACAATAAGTTCTTAACTTAAACCTAGCACGCGCGGAAGTATTTTTTAAATTTTTCTTTCGACATCGTAAAATCTATACTATTGCAATGGTTATTGTAATTAGCCATCATTTGATTAATCTGTCCATATTTTGCATAGTTCGTGCGATAATTATTTGTTGCAAATAACTGTCGATGTTTTAAATGCCTTGTTCGTGTGTAAAAGTTTAATTTTGATAGAATTTCCATTGAATCAATTCTGTGTGAGACTATATTATTTATAAATGACGCCATAGCAAATTCACGACGCTCTTTTAATGTTTGAATATTGATAAGCATACATCGAGCCTTATAAGATGGTAAAGGAAATACAGTCCATCCTAGCTTTCTTAGTGCGTATAACAAAAATTGCTTTTGTACTGACGCTATTTTTTCTTCATGTGTTATTGTGAATGGAGACCAAACTATGCTACAATATTCTAGTATTGATCTGACATAATCAATGTATAATGTTTTTATCGTATACGGGTCATGAAAGTTATAGCAGAAACGTTTAATAAATCCTAGCATGTTTTTAGCTCTGTTTATAATTGTGTTATAATGACCAATGAACGTAAGTTTAGAGTCTAAGACAACACCTAAATCCCTAATTCTATCACACTTCTCTACATTCTGATTTCCTAAAGTTATTTGTATATTAGGTATGTTTCGTTCAAAAGTTCGTCATTTTTTTAAGCAACCCAATTAGGTAATGTTAATTTATTTTTTAAATAATCAAAGTTGCATAAATAAATAATTAAAAGAATTAATCTTGAATCACTTTGACAATTTTTTTTTATTCTGAAATTTATGTTTCCAGATTTTGCCACGAGAAGCCTTATTTAAAAAGCAGCTGGGCTTCATCGCAACAAACAAGCTACTTAAACCGCAGACAGACATCCAAACTCAAATAGAATAATTCAAATTTGTTGTGTGAAATGTCAAATCAAATTACGTTGGAATCATCTTGCACAGTAGCGCAGCCTAGTCAACTTATTGCTACATTAAATCTGACAGTTTGACTGGTAAGCCATGTTTCCCTTACTAATAAAAACAAATCGGTGGTGCCATCTATTAGGTTATTGCTACTTGACATCTTGAGGCAAGTCATGTTTTTACACAGGTAAATGAGATGAAAACAAATTTCTGTACGAATCTTTGCGTAGCTAATGTCGCCTTTTGTCGCACCACTCGTCCGTTTTCGTCCTCCTTCTAATAGGTCCACTTACAACCTTCTGCCCAGCGACCAATGGGAATTTGAACTAGCATCCATGTGCCGTTTTCTTGAAGAGCATCTATTTCCTTCTTCTTCTTCGCGGTTTTCCATGCGCTGGCTTCGGGATTGTTAATCGTTTCTGGATAGTTTTGAGGTTCTTTGTTCGTGTACTTTGTAACGTTGGTGACATCATTGCAAAATAATTGCTTGCTGGCGGCACATCTGTCGAATCAATAGTTTTCAATGAACTTAACGTCACGGCTCACGTAGTCCTTTCATGTGGCTTTCGATAACTTTCCAGATTCCTTCTCTTCACGCTTGAAAGTCGACTATTCTTAGGTGATCTACCTTGGGATTTACGCCATTTCAAAGCTCGTAAGGCGTGACATCGATCATTAGTCCAGCTATGAATCGAAACGAATGCACCGAACCATTTCGATGAGGGACCGGTTTTTCCGTTCTGCTATCCCTTTTTGCTGTGGACTATAGCCGGCAATATATTGGGCTGCGACCTTTCACACTTTAAGAAATGCGTTTTAACGAACGCGGCGTATTTATTCGGATCTGCCGTAATTCGCCGGATTCGTTAATAAGAACAACGGTTCTGTTCAAGGCATGGAAAATAACTATTTATTTCAGGTCAAAGTATAACATATCACGGTCTTCGTGTTCATCAAGCGCCTATTATTCAACGCTCTTTCTAGATTGCTGAACACCTACTGCTTCTTGCTACCTTTTGAGCTGCCAGCATCGGTTGAATAGTAGTGACATCGAGGAGGTTTTCTTCATGTAGCTTGCCGACAAAATTATGCTTGGCTCTACTTGCTTTGCTTTACTTTGCTTTAATTATACATGCTTCGAACGGTTATTGATCTTCGTCGATTCCTACCGTTTGATGCATAATTGGTTATCCTCATGAACCAAAACTGGGGCTGGGACATCAACGGAGAAATCTTCTAGCATTCGGACAATCCATGTGAGTTCCTGACAGCACTCAGCTAGCGCCACAAATTATGCTTCCATACTGCTTAGCGCAACGCAGGTTTGCTTCCGCGATCCCCAGAATATTGGACCTTATCGTTCACTGTACCGCAGGAGCACCATCCCTTTCTTGCTACGGTTTGATCTTCGTGATGTTGCAATTTCATCATCATTACCGTCTTCCTCTGTTTCGCAGGGTGAATCATACACGCTGGAATCTGAATTCATCGGCGTGGTATCCTCCTCAAAAGAAAGTGTTTCCGTCATCACTTTAATCATCAGAGGTATCATCTTCCTCCACCGTAGTTGCGGGATCACCGACTCGTACTCCACAGTTGTCGGAGCCGGCATACCTCTCTTGCTGACGACTTCTTCTTCGACGAAACGTGCATCACGGCTGACTACCACGTCATTCGTAGCTTGGTCGCCGGTCTTGCGTGCAACGGCTGGCACCACTGAACTCCGAGAAATTGACTTCATTTGACTTCAGTTCATAGCAAAGTAATTTACCGGAACCGATCTCCTTCACGTGCGTTTCGTTACCATCAGCCAAAGTGATGGTTGTTCCCGGACTGTTGTTCAGCTCATCGAAAAATGCAAACGGTGACACCATTGCCAATTTTCGCACTTGCCACTGCGGGTTTCTGTTTTCTTCCACGAGTCAGTTGTTTGTTGATTTCTTTCTCGGACTTCGCTAAAAGACATTCTCGCTTAACGTGACCCAGTTTGTTGCAACGGCGGAAAATGACGCTTCGTTTTTTGCCGCTCGCTCGCAAAATGGCATCACCGTGATGAGATTTCTCCGCTCGCTTTTGAGCCTAGTCAAGCAGCTTCCGCTTCACTAATTCCATCGTTAATTCCTCATCGGACCTGCTTTCCGATGAGGAATTAACCAGTGCTGTCGTAAGAGTATCGAAAGATTCCGACATGCTCTTCAACACCATCGCGACTTTGAGGCTTGATTCCAGCTCCTCTCCAGCGTTGGGCAGACAAGCGTTAAGTTCGTCCGTACGAAAGAGATGGCCTTCCATGTCTTCATCGTCCAGATACTCCGCCTTAAAGAGTTTCTTTAGTACGGACAGTCCGGTGCACATAGTGGTCTTTTGGTGGTGGTTTTCCAGAGCTTTCCACGTTTCACCTGCCGTCTTGCAATTTCGGATAAGAGGAGTTTGGCTATCGTCGACTAGTAGAGCAATCGTGGCAAGAGCTGTTGCATCTCCTTTCTTCCATGAATCTGAATGAAACTGTTCGGTTCTAGGGTAGGGAAATAACTAATTAATCGAGCGAAACTGAACTTCAGGTCAGTACCTTTAACGGTACTTACCTTTAAAGGTTAGGCTTCATACACATACAAATAAACATGCGATTGCCAAAACATAGGCAGATCCAATTTTCCAATCCGATCCGGTTTGGAACTGGATCAAAAACCAATTCGCAATTAGATTTGGAATGTGAAGGCTTTATTTTTATTTTTTTCTGTCGTTCAGCATCTTGGCCTACCCATACTTTGGAAGCCATGTTACTTTATTGTTGTGCTTTTGATCCTCGACAGGGAGGCTCACGTTTCGATTGGCACGACAGTCACAGTTCGACCCAGGTAACCAATAAGCATTAGCATATGCAGTAAATCAACCCTAAATCTGCATTTTAGATGCTACAAGCATTATACTAGCATTATATCAGCATCTTGAATGCTATCTGTAAAGATGTTGTAAAGATGGATTTTAAATGCTATTTAAATGCGTGTAGCCTGTGATAAGCATTTCGAATGCATTGATGAAGAATTATCTTAGCATTGCAGTAAAGCAGCCGTATATTGGGCCAAAAGCGGCATTTATGTTGCATTTAAGGTGACTTAACTGCTTGATAGTCTGCCGTAGAGACGCTTTGGAACTGCTTATTGGTTACCTGGTGAGTATCGTTTGCATGCTTCGTCCTATCATTTATCATTTATTTATTATTTACGTTTTCTCGGAAGAAAGAACCGACCATATTTACCTACAAACTCGAAGGATCAACAATAGATCGTGTGGATCAAGTAAAAGATTTGGGAATTATTCTGGACTCTCAACTTTCATACAAGCAACACATCTCGTATGTGGTTGATAAGGCGTCGAGGACATTGGGCTTCATCTTCAGGATAGCAAAAAAAATCTCCGACATCTACTACCTCAATTCACTGTACTGTTCGCTGGTGCGATCCACATTGGAGTACTGTTCTACAGTTTAGAACCCAAATTACAACAATGGTGCTGAGAGAGTCGAATCCGTTCAACGACGCTTTTTTCGGTTTGCTCTAACGAACCTGCCGTGGAGGGACACGTTTCATCTGCCCAGCAATGAAAATCGTTGCCAGCTGATCGATCTGGAGCTTCTCCGTACCAGAAGAGAAACCACGAGGACGCTTTTTATTGCAGATACATTACAAGGCAGAATAGACTGCTCTGCAATCCTGGAGCAAATCAATGTTAACGTCCAACTTAAAGCGCTTCGAAACAACGTGATGCTAAGACTACCTCTCCGCCGTACCAACTACAGCATGAACGGCGCCATCGGTGGATTACAGCGAGTATTCAACCGGGCCTCTCATCTGTGCGACTTTCACCTTCTGCTTTTGTAAATAATGGCTTTCGTAGTCATTTTCTCTTGAACAAAAGGTCACAAATACAAATTAAGCACTCTTTGAGGAAGAGGAGCTTTATTTCTATCCGCTGATATATTCAATTTGAAGGAATTTTGTTCAATTTCCGAGAAATTAGCAGACAAAGTATTTGTTTACAAAAGCAGATTCGCCCTAATCAAATGTTGGCGCTGAAATGATAAATGAAAAGCTTGTTAATCAGCGAACTCAATGACAACGAAATCTTCACCACGGTCGGTTATTTTCCCGTTCGCCAGATTGACGAACTTAACTTCACTTTTTTTCGCAGCTTAGAATCATCGAGACCTTAGAAACAAAACAAGACCTCTAGCTCCTAAATTTTCCAATACCGATTTTTTTCTATTGAGCTAAGCCCCAAGCAGAGCTACAAATTCAATTATTTAGCCATGATAAACCAAAAAAAGCCGATGAAGAGAAACGATCAACTAAGATAGGCCCTTTTTGAATGTTACGCAGGATGACAAAGGAATCCTTAAGTTTGAGTATTTTTCAACAGGATAGCTCAAAATGTTCAAAATAAAGACAAGAGCACTAGAGATAGAAAATTTAGTGAACTTTGTAATCATTGTAAACCAGAAAACTACTCGTCTTACCCCTCCCTCGCCAACATATAAAATTGAATCCGTCGACCAAAAACTCACCTCCTGATGTAATGTTCCGTCCAGATCTTGATTATCGTCAATTTCGGTTCGAAGTTCAGCTGCTTCTTGTGTCGCATTTGCTTTACCATCCTCGCTTATCCCCGAATCCATGTCTTCAGGCAGAGATATCCTTATCTCTGGCGTTACTGCATTGTTATAAGTCGTCGCTGTTATAACGGCTCCTTTATTAGCTTTCGTAACTAACGGTTCCAGCTTCCCCGATGGAGAGGTCTGCATCTGATCAGGCTGTAGAAGAGAACTCCTTCGTTTGCTGTTTCTTCTTCCTTGGCCCAAGAGGAACAACGAATCCGGCGACATGGCTCCCTTGGCGGAGGATGACTCCACGATTAGATCCTCACTGTAAATGGTTCTGAAGCGGGGAGATGGTTGGAATGTTGTCTGTTTCGGTTCGTTGTCGTTAATACTGCGACGGTGTTGTGGAGTTTGCTTTTCGGGTGTACCTAGTAAAGTCGACGAGAATTCAGGTCGAAGTGAAATTTCCCCTAGAGTCGAGAGTGACGAAATATTCAGTGTGCTATTCACCGGTTGTGGTGGTTTAGCTTTAAGTTTTCCATGTGCTGTAATTTTATTCAACATCGACATCGGATTCATTCTTTCTTTTTTGGTTGGTTTAGGAACAGCGAATACGTTACCGGGAGTTCTCGGCGATATTTTTTGTTTCTTAGCAGACCGAGGTGTTTTAGGAAGCTGCTGAGAAATGCTGGATGACAGGAGTCGCATTCTGAGATTCATTTGATGAATTTGGTCATCATCTAGGAGAGCGATTCGATTTCGTTTGGAGATTGGGCGACTATCGGCTTCCGGATCTTCTTGAAAATTAAGCGTAATCGGAGGTGTATTGAATATTTTGTTCCTTATCCCGAGGTCTACATTTAATTCATCTGCGTTTTGATTATTTAGCTCCTGGAATTTGGTATCTCCAAACGGTAAATTTCTACGCAATGATGACAATTCGTGACAAATGCTGTCTGCTTTGAGGGCGACTTTGGAAAATTCCTTCATTTCAAACTTTAATGACTCGATACTTCGAACTGAAAACCCCGCTAGATGCTGACTGATGTCCGGAAGCAGGAATATGATGATTTCAAACAATTTCACAGCGTCTATTTTCCCATTCTCGTTAAACACTTCTCGAAAATTGCATGCGTTGTCAGGAAATAAGACCTCCAAACGATACAATGTCTCCTTAAGTTCATTTTCTTTTATGCCAAGCGTCAATTCCTTGGGTTCTAGTTTCTTTTTCGCTGTTACAATAACTTTATTATATTCAGCCGTAATACCTTGCAGTCGTTGCCGCTTAGTTTCGGTTTCTTGGAAACTCTTCCTGTTGATTGTTCCCCATAGTTCCATCAACTTCTCGAAACTTAAATGCTTTGCCGGACCTTGACACTCAGCAAACAATCTCTCGATCCAATCATCAATCTCCTGAATCCTACCTTGTATCAACGCTACATCTTTTTGAATTATTTCCCGGGTCTTATTTCCCACCTCTTCCCACTCCTGATGATAAGCAACAAGTCGTCCGATATCACTTTTACTGATTATAACACCACCAGAATTCGCTCCACTCCGTCGCAACTCTTCCTTCATGACGAATTTAATCAAAACCAATAAAAACTTCATAAACTTTAATCCGCCTGGAAGCACCACTGTATGCGCTTTGATCTTCTCCATGTCCAACTTTCCTCGATCAACTAAACTATTCACATACTCCACGGTAGAACTACGAAAGGCACTCTCTGCATTCTTATCGAAAATAGGCCAGTAGAACCTTTTACGAAACTCCTTTGCATCGACTACGTTAAACAAAAAGTGTAAGACGTGGATGAATGCTTTGGTGTTCGGCTTCAGGAACATGCCCTGCAAAAAGATTCATTTTAAAGATTTTCAGTCCAACACCAATACTTCACCAGGAAAACTACCTTGCTAAATACACTCCGGAACTGGTCCGAAGGTGGATGCCTTTTAGTGAGCACATTCAAGCAGTAAAATATCGCTGCATCTATATGGTCCTCGCTGGCACCAACGTTTGGCACACTGGAGGGAGTGTTTACACGCTTGAAATTAACAGTTTTGTTCATTATTGTCTGAAAAGTTGTGATTGTTTCTAAATCTTCTAATCTATATTGACACCAGCATTTGTCCAAACGCGAATAAATCAATTCTTTTTTAATTAAACTGTAATAATCATCCGAATCAACGGTCTTTTAACCGAATATGACTCTGTAAAATTGACAGATTGCTCTCTTTGAAATTCGAGCCCGACTGCTGCAGTTGTCAACAAGAAAACACAAAAATGCCTCTAACCGACAGCCTCGACAGCAGTGCAACGGAGGTAAAACTGACATCATTTTTTTTGACGATATTTGAAAATGGCATAAGTAAAAAAGATACTGTTTGTACACAGAAAAGAATCTTGTAGTAGATTTACCCGACTACCCTAATAAATTTCATATGGTTATCCAAACCATTAAATAAATGGTTGGAGGATTTGTGATATCGTTCGTTTAAGGTAATTTTTTATCAGGGTATGCCTATCTTCAAAACTACCATGAAATTTCAGTCAAATTTACTACGTTTGTGGTAAAACCTTCCACATTTGTGGTATATTTGACAGACCTCATATTGAAATCAATCGCACCATGGTTGATCAAATCGCAGGCATGGTAAATCAAACGCATTTATAGTCAGCTGAAAATTGTTGGTGTAGGCGCTTAATTTAAACCTCGAAATGGTAGTTTCTACAGCGGTTTTTTTTTTGCGTGTATGAATCGAAATTATCTTATATCGAATTCGTTTTTGAACCAGGGTTGGAACTAGTTCCAACCTGCGATACCAGAACTAATTGTCACTGCAAACCTCTATCCAATAAGAGTTACAGAAAAACACATAGACACTGATGTTTGACTCACAACAAGCCAACCCAATCCTGATACCCGATTCAGTTTGGAACTGGATCAAAAACGAATGAGCTATTAGTGACCATTATACGCGCGTACACTACCCGGATAAAAATAACCATACAATTACAATACAATAATATAAAATTACATTAAAACGTATTGCCGACCATGAATCTTATTGTTTATGTATCAGATGCATTAAATATGCATATAATCATTACAATAGATTTACTATTCACCCAACATGCTAGAATTTTCAACAATAGAGAAACAATATAATTAATAATAATTGACTCAAATTTATTCGGAAAAAATATTTTTTCTATAGTTAAGATACATAACAACCCCCCTTTTTTATAGTCGATGGCTCAATTTACATACGATTCTATTGTGGAAACGATAACTCCTATTGTCATATTATCGTTGTGAACAACACTATTAATTGTACATGCTGTAGATTCTATTGTATGGTAACAATACATTTAATTGTATTTAAACCTATGAGAATTTTTTTTCGGGTTTCTTACGGAGCAAAAAGTATAAATCAATCACGAGAAAAAAGTATAATTTCATCTAAAATTCACTATATTTTTGGATTGTTTTTTCGATAACCCATATGTATGATTGTAACAATCATGCATTTCAAATTGATTTGACTACCCTAATAAATTTCATATGGTTATTTTTCTTAACGACCTATTTGGGGTATCATCCAAACCATTAAAACATGGTTCAAGGATTTGTGATATCGTTCGTTTAAGGTATTTTTTTTATCAGGGAATGTATGCTCGAATCAAATTCAGTAAAATATGATTGATTCAACTATACAATGGTTATGTCGAAAAAAATATTTCTTAATAAAATTATATACACTCTGAGATTTTTCTAATCGTTGATAGTTTACAAAGTAATCATTTTTATCATTCATTGGGTTTACATGTCGAATAGTATAAAAACTATACTAACGTATCGTAAAGTTTAAACTTAGTCTAAGTTGTGTTAGAAAATTCTACATAGCAGCACAGAGAACAGATGTTCATCTTCGGTCTGCTACTTGTGTAAAATTTTAAACCGGCATTTCAAATGTATGTCATTATGCTCCTGGTATGCAGCGCTGTAACTGTGCGATAACTGTTCAATGTTTATCAATAAAAAGCCTAGCACATAACCTGAAAAACTTTGTTTGTTTTTCTCTGCACACGCTTCTTATACCGGCTGCCCCCCTATACTTTTACACACGTTTTTCAAGAAAGGGTATATGGACATCAATGTCTGTTCTCTGTGATAGCAGTATTGACCCTGCTTGAGCGCAATCAAGTTGTCATTTTATGATATCAACATTTCATCGAATCTCGAAAAAAAATTGCTTGTTGTGTTCAGTGTAATATTTTTTTCAAACAATTAATGCGCTTTCAGGGCGTATATCTAGCGAATTTTGTCCTCAATTTTGCCGTTTTCGAATCTGTGGTCTGAAACCACCAAACAAAAGCTTTCGATGTTCGATTTAATCGATGGCAGTAAATCGGATCTCTCTTTGAATCGGTCACATGAAATTAAATATTACCAGGGGGTGGATAGTCATGAAGAAAAACGATTTTTTTTCATGAAGAAACGATTGTCAAAACTACAATTTAAAAAAAAATGTATGCTTATTGGCAACCATGGACCTGTTTGACGTTTAATCCACGCACATTTATGTATCATCTGAATCACATCAGTGCAAGCGGGAGAGAAACAAAACAGTGGGAAAACAAACAATCGATTCGTGCAAGTGGTGCCAAAACAGAAATTATCTTTTCCACTCAGGCAAATAAACTTAAGACTTAAGAACTTAAGGTTCAACTTATGAACGTTGCTTTGGAATTATATAAGCCTGACTTATGAATGGATTTTGTTTTACACGAAGATGTTCTAGTACGCCTTTTAGTTTTCCTGATTACAAGTGTTGATGTATACTAGTGCGCAAGTCACTGGACTCATGACCTCAACGTTCAAGGTTCGAATCCAGGTTGATCCATATATTAATTTTTTCAACAGCATTATATTTCATATGGCAAACTAATGAACTTCATACTGATTTTTTTTTGGCAAATAATCATAATGCAATCTTATGATTATCGAAAGTTTTCGCTGAGTGTATGTATTTGAAGTGTGTCATAGTGTGTTTTTGAGGATGTTAACTACACAGAGAGGAATTTGATGGTCAATTTTACCATTATTGGGGGTTAGGATGACTATTGCAGTATAGTGATTTTGAACCGACTATGATCATGGTCAAAACTACCATTAAAAATAGTTGATGCAACATTTTCCATAATGTCGGAATAGTCCTTGTTACCATGATCATAGTCAAAAATGCCATGAACGTGGTGAATTCGACCATTTTCATGGTTATTGAAACCATTATATGCGATAGTCATCCTGACCATGATTTAATTGTCGGTACAACGATGAAATTTTTCTCAGAGTAATGGTGGCCGAGTGACTTACCCCCTGATAAAGGGTGTCCACGATGAAATTGCCACACTATTAAATTGCTCTAACTTTTTAACCGTTGGGTAGAATTTAATGAAAATTTGGGTGGATTTAGTTCATAGTGCATTATTTACATCCTGCTAGTTTTAAAGTCCTGTGATCAAAACTCGCGGAAATGGAGTCGAAAGAACAGCTCGTGCGTGATAAAATCTTGCGCATTCATCACGAGAACAAGGATCTCTCGCATCTTTCCATCGCTAAAACGTTGGGAATCGCGAATTCCACGGTGTCGCGAGTGATTAAGCGGTTTGAGGAATGGTTGACCACCGATCGGAAGCCCAGAAGTGAAGGAAAAAGTATTCCGTACAACACCAAAAATCACAACCGCGTAGTTGGGGCCTTCAACCGAAATCCGAACGCCTCCGTTCGGGATGTGGCTAAGAAGCTGCACCTAAGCCGAAGTTTTTTCCAGAAGGCCAAAACTAAGGCTGGGCTTCGAACGTTCAAGGTACAAAAGGCCCCTAATCGCGACGAGAAGCAGAACAAGTCCGCCAAAACCCGTGCCAGGAAGTTGTACCTCAACATGCTGTCGAAAGTTGAATGCTGCATCATGGACGACGAAACATATGTGAAGGCCGACTTCAAACAGATCCCCGGCAACCTGTTTTTCACGGCCAAGGATAAGTTCAGCGTTCCGGAGCATGTCCGCACTCAGAAGATGTCCAAATTTGCGAAGAAATTCCTGGTTTGGCAAGCCATCTGCACGTGCGGGAAGCGGAGTGCACCTTTCGTGACCCAGGACACGATGTACGGACAGGTGTACATAAAAGAGTGCCTCCAGAAGCAGCTGCTTCCTCTCCTGAAGGCCCACAACGTCCCAACAATCTTCTGGCCGGATTTGGCCTCATGCCACTACTCCAAGGACGTGCTGAAGTGGTATGCGGACAATAAGGTCAATTTCGTGCCGATAATGTTCAACCCTCCCAACTCTCCGGAGCTCCGCCCCATCGAGAAGTACTGGGCGATTATGAAGCAGCGCCTTCTTAAACGACCTAAGGTAGTGAAGACAGTCGAGGAACTGAAGAAAGTATGGGTTTACATGCAAAAACGGTTGATTCACAGGTTGTGCAGAATCTTATGGCCGGGGTTAAGGCCAAGGTGCGGGCATTTGCGTATGGACTGTAAATAAAATACGAGTAAAATGGTAAAATGAAGTTTAATAGTTATTTCTCAATCCCTGAAAATTTGATGGCAATCGGATGAAAACTCGAATTTTGCGAATCAATTTTGTGTGTGGCAATTTCATCGTGGACACCCTTTACGCATAGATATGAACACTACATATTAGAGTCACATCATTTCATAGTTCACTTTTGGAGCTGAGTTAAAACATGCATTCGAAAAGTCGCGGATTGAATTAGCACTGTGCATGATTCTATATTAAATTTGTTTCAAACCTTGGATGCTATTCAAAGAAAATATGAATGCAATGTTTCACATATGAACAAAAAATCATTATTAGAATAAATTATACTGCTCTACGGAAAAACTGCATGAGGAGAAGTTGAAGTTTTAATTGTTAAGATACATGACAACATCCAGTCCCCCCTATTCTATTGTAAATTTTTCATTGCCCATATATTCGGGCATGTCCCTAAATATAATCAACGGCTCTGTTCCGACTTATTTTTTTTATCCCGCGCAATCAGGGACCTGGCATCCCTATCCTATTTGCTAGCGTTTCACAGTATGCAACATATCGCGGGCCTTATTTGAAAATCTGACGTTTGTTACTATGGGTACGAATGCCAGTATTGTTTACAAACAAAGAATATTTTGACGTTTTGTTGTAAGAGATGTTAGCTACAGGAAAATGACAACCCGCCAGGTCCTTGCGCGCAATGTGCTAAGTGACTAACCCCTCAAGGTGCTATTTGTTTCAGTGTATAGGATTGTGCGACATGCTGTCAGATTATGTTTTCATTTCATTATGGGGTTGAATCTGAATTTATGTTTTCAACAAGCGGTTTTCTTACGTCAAACTTCGAACAATTTTCATGTTCTTTTTCAAAACAAAAGTCCTGTTTTCGTGGAACAATAATGTTTGCAACAAAGTGATCAAATTCTATTTGGGAAATTTATACAATAAATGTTAATTCAATGACTTCAACATTCAACAAAGTGAAGATAAAATGAGCTAATAAGCAACGAACATGGATCACACAGAAGAAGAAGGACATGCCTTTGCGAGACAGCGGAAGCCAAAAAGCGATCCGCTCTGTTGCCCAATTTGTGGGGTAACGCTTCGCTCCAATGAAATCGATCAGCATTTTGCCCTGGAGGTTGAACGGTTGGACAAAATTCTGAAGCCGAAAAGGAATCTCCATAGCATTGGGGGATATGGAACGGGGACAGATAGGGCTTTACCGGCTGTACCTGGAACAAGTTCGGGTGGGGGTGGATCTAGAAGTGCGGTGTTAGCAAATGGACACCGAGCGATGGAAGATAATAATTCCGATGTTGCGTCGAATTGCAATCCGGATGAATGTTGGGGTACCTACCAAAAGATCAAGAACAACAGACAAGCCCGATTGAAGGTTTATTTTGGATTTTGTGTGGTTACAGTTGCAATTTTTAAGTGTTTTCTCTTTGCAGATGAAGACCCGTAAACGAAAAACCGAGGACAATCTCTGTCCAGTATGTAACAAAGCTGTGACGGAGGAACTTACTGCTCATGTTGAGAATTGTCTCCGAAGAAGTGAAACTAATGGTATTGGCAAGGCTAATGAATCGGATGATGATGATGATGCCAGTATCGACGTGGAAGGTGAATCTTACGAGGTATACGAGTGGGCCGGACAGACAAGAATCCGTACCTCTACGATGGTCCATCAGGGTGGAGCTTTCCCTAGCACAGCAGTTCGTGTAACAAATGCGGAAGATACAGACGATGAATTGAATGTAGACGGTGATGAAACACAAATATATGGTCCACCTCAGTACTCGGAACGTGACGTGGTTTATCCGGTAGCAGAACAACGCTGCAAGGACTCCTACCTTCGAGGTTTGGTCATGGCAAACGAGCCTATAACAGTAAAACGTCCAGAGATAGAGAATCCTGGCGAAGGTCCTAGTTGGTGTACTGCAGTGAATCTGCCTCTTCACCCTGTAGCTACAAGCAGTGAGCATCGGAATGGTGAAAGCACTGATCAGATTGTAGCATCACTCAAGTCTAAAATCCGTGAATATGAAGGCTACATTAAGAACAGGCCCAAATGTTTGATTTGCATGGATGATTTTAGGAAGCCTGTCGTTTCCATTTGCTGCTGGCACGTCTATTGCGAAGAATGTTGGCTACATACTCTCGGGGCGAAAAAGCTTTGTCCGCAGTGTTGCATGATAACGTCACCTACCGATTTAAGACGGATTTATCTTTAACGAGGCATGATTGTAATAGCTACAAGGAAACTGCACAGTCCAAGTGATTTCAGAATACAGGTTAATTTATGAATTTTCGATCTTATAAATACCAGTACGAATGAGGAGATTGTTCGAGTGTATGGACTGAACGCAGCGATAATTAAACCAATTAACACGAAACTACAAAGGACAATAAACGATCAAGATGGAATCTCTTCTGAACGAAGCAACGATGATAATATGTATTAGCTACCTAATAGGTGTGAGCATGAGCAAAACACGTTTGCAAAACGATATACCCATCTATCTATACCTAATTTGACGATTTTGACTACCATTCCAAGCTGTTCCACCGGCACAGCTTTCATTACGTTTGGCAAACTATTGTAAAGAATGGGAACAGACCATTTGAACATTTTTATACCTTTTTATTTAATAAACATTTATATGCACTAACACAGGAACTTTTAAAGTCGATGATGACATCAATAAATCACGCAGATGAATTAGACGTTAGTTTAGGATCGAATAGGTATGGAATTTTTGCGACGTGATTTCCATATGAAAATCAAAATACCAATCTTACTCAAATATGAAGTAAAACGCAAATAATTGAGTACTCCCGGTCGGATGAAAGTCTCTCTCTTGTATATGCGTGTTTCCATGAGTTATACAAGGACTTCTCACCGACAAATAGTACTCCACTGTAAAGCAGCAACATCAGCCTTTCCATTATTAACTATAGTTTTCATTGCCTTAGTAAAAGCCGTTGACTAGTTTTAAGGACTTCCATATAAATTCCTCGCGGACACTTGATTATAAATACTCCAATATCTCAAAAGCAGATTCTATCGTGTATCGCATCGGATTGCATTGGGTGGAGACATTAGAATAAATAGGCCAGAAACTCTAAATCTAACTAGACAAGGTCTCGAAATCTAACTAGACAAGGTTAATAACTCCAAAACGAAGCATTTTCGGAAGTCCATGTCCCCAGCAAAGTTTCTTTTTATAACAAGACCCATCAATTCCTATTATCAAATTGTTCGGAACTCATCTGTATAGATGGCGCCAAGTTGAACTTTTTACTATCACGTTGTAGCGACTTGATAGCTTCAGCTAAGTTATCTCAACTAGCATTTTCTGTGACGACAGATTTGTATTAACATGTCAACATTGTCTTAACGATAAAGGTCTCCCAGCTCTTAACCACGTCAAAGGACATCGCTGGGCTCTGGACCGAGCTTGCATTCATTCAAATTCATCCGCTGTACAAGCTGTGCAGTACGGGCACAAAGATTATGTACTTGGCGGCAGCTGACTACCGTGCTGTTGGCGCTCACCTAGTCGCCAAGCAGGGAAGCGAGTTCTACACTCACGACGTACTCGGAAGCAGCTGAAGTCACCAAGCTGCAAGCGGCGGCACTGAAACTTCAGAAGGTGTTCCCCATCAGGAAGGTGTTTCCCAAGAATTGTGCTCCGATGGACGAAGGTGCCCCACTGAAGTCCGCCAACTGTGGCGCAAATCACGAGAGCAGCTGCCCCGAAGGTGCGGAGTTTTTGGCGATCCGCAAGCAGGCCCACCAAGTCCTGGCATGGTCAACGCCATCCGCCACCTCCGAAGAACGAGGAGCGCTTCCCGAAGCTCCGGTATCAAGTGTAAAACCTGCCGCCGCTCTTTTCAAACCACCGCCAGAGCAATCACCCGTCAGCCTCCGTTCAACAACGATTTGCGGCAGCCGCCATCCAGGCTGGTGCAATCCGGGTTGCAGTACCTCCACGTAACCACCCGGCATAAGGCAGCTCTACGACTTGGAGTAAATAATGGAGTTCGTCTAAGAACTGTACCGTCAACTACGTTCCTGCCGCTCGAACGAGGAACAGTTCAAAGCCGCCACATCTGTGACGATGACGTTCATATTCAAGTATGGATCGTAAACGCACCGTACACCTGAACACGAAACACGAAACCGGGAGAAACACCCGGCACAACCGAAACGGCACCATCCTACAGGAGCACCTGGAAGAGGGCCATTACACCGTCCTGGGTGGGGCACTCCCACCCGGCTGAGCAGATCCAGGCAGCCTTGGTAAAAACACCAAACCGTTCTGCACGAGAGCCGAACTTTACTGCAAACACACCACTATGTGGCTATAATTTACCACTTCAGTTTCGTGCTTATAGATGAACCCGCAACGCAATGGACGTGACACGAGTGTACACACTGTGTCTTGATTTTTGGGAAAACACCCGAGCCGAGTGGTTACGATCACAAGAAAGCTCTCAACATACACACAGTATGACACTGGTTACCACGGATAGAGCATTGCTCGTCGGATGATTCTACAAATTTGATAATTCGACATATAGGTTAGTTTTCTTGGCTGTTGGGTGACGGGCGCATACGTTGATTGAGTTTAACAAGCACGGCATGGGTAGAAATAAAATGAATTGGACAAAGCTGGATCCAGCGCCCACTCAACGATCGACATCTTCCTCACCAACATGGGGAACAACATCGCTCAGCCGGTCGTGCACCAGGATTTCAGCTCGGACTACTATCCAGTGGTGGCCGAAGTTGGCTCCTCGGTCAACTGGCATCGGCACCAGGCCGAACTATCATCGCGACAACACGTCGACGAGAGCGTCGATTTCGACGTGCACCTCGAGTCGGTCGATGACTTTGATCGGCAACTGCAGAGCATCAAGGAGACGATCTCCCAGGCCCGGGAGCAACATATCCCAGTGATAGATCAGGTGAGCAACTGTGTACCCAACCCACTAAAGGTTTAATACAATTGCGCAACGCCGCCCGAAGGCAAT
Source organism: Aedes koreicus (assembly GCA_024533555.2). Lineage (NCBI taxonomy): Eukaryota > Metazoa > Arthropoda > Insecta > Diptera > Culicidae > Aedes > Aedes koreicus. Next base: position 115,552 of record JAHHFK020004384.1, on the reverse strand, counting down.
ACTAAAGAACTACTCTTACTATCTTAAAAAGTCGTTGTAATCGAATGACAAAAAATATCAAGGCCAAAATGGTGAACCTTAGAAATAATGATTTTGCCGACAAGATCCGCGTTCTCCAGATTGTGCAAAGGCCTTTTGGAAGTTGATTAAAAATTAAAAACTGAGCCAAGACAAATTCCACCGTTCGTCCTACTAGAGAAGGCTGCTGAGATGGGTCAACACTTCGTCAGCTCCCACAATCTCGGACAAAACATCATCAGTCCGCACGCAGCTGTTGTTAGAGAGATTGCGAACAACATCCATCTAAGTCCCAACGATTTCTCGGGGGAGTTGGAGATCTCAGCTGACGAACTGTTGATCTATTTTAAAACTTCAAAGAACATGAAGGCCTCAAATTTCGACAAGTTCCTGAACTTGGATTTCAAACAATTGAGTCCCCAGTTCTACGGTTATCTGGCGTTGATCTTTAACCAATGCCTAAGACATAGCTATTTCCCTCGTGTCGTAAATCAGCTTAAGTTATCCCCATTCAAAAACTTGGGAAAGATCGTTCCTCTCCCAAGAGCTTTACAGCCGTTCTACGCATATTTTTACTATGTTCTATGGGTTTCCCTATATACATGGTACAATTATGCTTATAACGGCAGTATAGACAAACCAGGCTTCTCTCAGGATTATCAAAGTTTTTTGAGAAAGCGATCTTCCGTACGCTGTAATTCTGTATCGAAAACATCTGCCATGGCACTTCTCGACATTGAGAACACATTTGATAACGTGTGGCATAATGGCCTGGTGTTTCCTATGCGCAAGAGATCTGCCGTGATTCGCTTCTGTTTAACATATTCACCTCGGACTATCCTCCTCTCTGCTCCCTGAAAATGGATCTCTGTCGTTGTTCGCCGATGATACGGCAATCGTCCACAATGGTAGGGTAACAAGAGTGAAACTGCAGCGAAGCCTGAATGTTCTGCGAGAACATTTCTCTGAATGGAAGATCTGTATCAACGCAGCGAAGACCCAGGTCATCCTTTTCCTATACTCAAAATCTCCCAGACTTGTTCCGCCTGATGATTTTAAAATTAGCCTTCATAACACAACGGTGGAATGGGCCAATTCAGCTGCCTATCCTGGCGTTTCCCTAGACAGCAAGCTGATTTTCAGGGAGCAGGTTGACAGAACTGTCACAAAGTGTAACGTTCTGTTGAAGCTACTATACCTATTGATCAACAGAACTACAAGCTTCAAGGCACGGGAATCAAACGTACGACTTACGTAAAAGATCTAGGAGTTATGCTGGATTCTCAGTTGACGTACAAGCTTCACATCTCGTACATCGTGGACAAGGCGTCAAGAGCTCTAGGTCTAGAGCTTGATTTTTCGGATGGCTAAAGACTTCTCCGATATTTACTGCTTGAAGTCCCTTTATTGCTCCTTGGTGCGGTCGATTCTGGAGTATTGCTCTGCCTTCTGGAATCCGAGCTATATTATGGGCGCCAATAGAGTTGAATCTGTTCAACGCAGGTTTTTACGCTTCTCTTTGCGAAGGTTGCCTTGGAAAGACCCGTTCTGTATGCCGAGTTACGACAGTCGTTGTCGATTGATCGGTTCGGTTTCGTCGTGACACATCCAGCGCTCTCTTTGTTGCAGAAATTTCACAAGGTCGAATCGATTGCAGTGCCATACTGCAGCAGATTAAAATAAACGTTCATCCACGGGCATTGCGCAATAGCGTAAAGGGTGTCCACAGTTAAATTGCATCACTTTAAACTCGTCCTCAGAAACAAGTCTCTCAACCGATTGTCGTGAAATATTCAGGGAATAACATACAATGTATAATCTTGGTTTAGGTATTTTTATTTCCTTGTATTTCTTTACCAAATCCAAAAGCTTGAACTTTCTTCTTAATACCAACAATAAATATGCGACTAGCGATTTGAAATTGGTTCACTGTTGTAGAACCCCTTGGTCCGAAGTACACCTTGAAGCCAGCACCTATCTATACATATTTGCGCCTTTGTTTTGATTTGCTGTGTTATTTTGACAGAATATTTGAGAGGGTGTTCAGGTGAGTTCATTTATTAGGGGCGTATTATTAAGCTTGGGACCGAGCTTGGGACCGATGTGCTAGTACTGACTGAGCCAAGAAAAATGTCGTATTTGTTCGGGACCTACTGGTCTTAGAGTTAGTCTATGTTAATACCACGCATAAGATTTTGTACAGCGCTTGAACCAAAAAAAAATCCGCTTTCAACCATAACGTCAACATTTCCTGTTCTGTAGTGACAATTTTAGGATGCTTACGAAGTTCGTGCTTCATTATAGCCCAATATTTTTCAATTGGCCGCAACTCTGGAGAGTTTGGGGGATTAAGATCCTTCGGCACGAAATTGACACCATTCGTCTTGTACCACTCCAGAACATCCTTGGAATAGTGACAAGAGGCTAGGTCCGGCCAATAATTTTTAGGAACGTTGTGTGTTTTGAGAAACGGAAGCAGTCGTTTTTTCAGGCATTCATTCACCAACTTGACAATTTACTGTTGAAGTTGTCACGAAAAGCTTGCTCCGTTTACCACACGAACAAATCCCCTGCCAAATCATGAATTTCTTGGGGAACTTTGACAGTTGCTGTATCCTGAGAGACTCTGGAACATCGAACTAGTCTTTCGCAGTCACATACTGGTTGCCGGGAATTTTTTTAAAGTCCGCTTTAACGTGTGTTTCATCGTCCATGATGCAGCAGTGTGGTTTCGTCAACATTTGTGTGTACAGCTTACGCGCACGTGTTTAAGCTGTCCTATTCTGTTTTTCATTGCGGTTTGAAGCTATCTGAGCTTTGAATGAACGAAGCCCGGCTCGTTTCTTGGCTTTCTGCACGAAACTTTTGGTCAAGTGCAGCTTTGCGTTTAAAGGCAGCAACCACTCGCTTGTGATCCTTCACACAGTACGGAACACTTTTTCTACCACTCATCTTCTTCCGATCGACAGTTAAACGTTCTCCGAAACGTTTTATGACACGAGACACTGTAGACTGGAGAATTTTCAACATCTTTCCGATGGCTCGGTGCGAAAGAAGTGGGTTGTCGAGGTGCGTGTGCAAAATGTTCTCGCGCATTTGCTGTTCCTTTGACTCCATTTTCGAAACTACGACACATTTCACAATGAAACTCACGCAGTGTAAACAATACACGCGGAGGTCATTTCACCCAAAATTTCGTTGAAATCAACCCAAAGGGCGAAATGTTACAGCTTATTGAAAGTGATTCAATTTAACTGTGGACACCCTTTAATGTTGAGGATGCCAATTCGCCGCAACAATTATATTATGATCGGATGACTGCAGCGAGTGTTTATTAGAGTCTCGATAATGTTCGACATCCATGCCATGCTTCACGTCCTATTTTTCTGGGCAGTAGGCCATTACGAATAAGTGTGTTGTGGTTTGATATTTTAGTTTAATGTATATACGTCATATTTTTAATACCACCATTGGTGCTTTACTAAGCCTGTTGGTGCTGAGTATATAAACAGAAGGTCTATATTATCCCCGAAAAACAAACTGGCCGTCTACAAGCAAATCATACTCCCGGTCATCGAATACGGCATGCAAGTCTGTGAGGGTTGCGCAAAAACTGAAGCTTCAGCGTGTTCAAAACAAGTTCCTCATGATGATCCTGAACTCCCCTCCGAGAACAAGAACAACTGAGGTCCACCGTCTGGCCGAGATAAAGATGCTCGAAGATCGTTTCAGTGAGTCTATGAATCGGTACAGAGCACGCTGCCTGACATCGGGTCATCAGATCATCCAGAATCTGGTTTCCCACCCTTAGGCTTTTCAAATTGTAGTTGTAGTTGTAGTTTAAGTATGTAGTTAGATTATCACTTTTTTGAATTTTAAAATCAAAACTAATAATGCCCCAAGGGCTGATTTGTAAATTAAATCTTAAACTGAAATCCTTAAATTAATTTAAAAAAAAGTTAATCAAAGCTAAAGAGCCTATGGAGCTAACTCAATTAATATGTTATATAGTATGCAAGACTATGAATGTAAATTAAAAACAATTTATACCAAGAGAGTTATTTATTATTTTTTGTTGCGGCGGAGGAGGCAACACCAACACCCCCCCCCCACCACACAAAAAAACACCCCCCCCCCCCCCCCCCCCCCCCCCACAAAATCGGCGCCCCCCCCCCCCCACACCCCCACCGGCCACAAGGGGGGGAAGAGCCCCCCCCCCGCGAGGACTTAGATTTCAAAAAAAAAAAAATAGACCAATTCAAGTGCATGGTGTTTGTGTGTGATCCCAAATGTTTTTCCCACCGGGACCCCCCAACCGGGCCACCTTCCCGGGTCGGAGGAGAAACAGCAGAAGCTCCGTCACTCTACAGAACCTGCTCGATGACTATTAGCAACTCGTGAATTGAGAATGATCTACTGCAACTCAGTGATTAATTTGCGCTCAGATTAGGTGAACTATTTAAAAAAGTATTAAACCTGGGTTTGGAATCTCGGAAATCAGGGCCAAGATATTCTAAATAACTTACCACTTTTAATCATGAATCTTTAAGCTTTATTTACTCGATATGATGACACATTATGGCACCTATAAAGAAAATGTCACATAGATAATAGCGAGAGAATACACATTTTGAAAACTTTGTCTTACCGTGCTTCTATGACACTCATTATTAGCCTAAATCTCATACAATGAAATCTAATGCAACGGTAAAATTGAACGATTACTTACTCGATTAGGATTGCCACTGATTCCCCTGACCTACATCTCGTCTCCTATGCTGCCGCGGCTAGCGTTTCTCATGCGTTCGATCGGTTGCCTACCTTGAATGCGCTTTCTCTTGGGCAACGGGCTCGAAGTTGGTCGCATTGAGATGGTGTTGCCAACCGTTTCGTATGGTCTCGTGTAGACGGAATTGGTCCGCCTTCGCTTACTTCCGGAACGGTCTAACGATGCAGACTCGTTCAATTCAGATGAGGTAGAACTTGTTTGTCGTCCTGATAGACGGCTTCTCAAGAAACCGGCAAATGATGATGCTCTCTGCGCCAAGTTTGAAGAAATGGTGGCAGATCCACTATCGGAGCCACTAGAATACTCGGGGCTATCATTATCCATTTGTTCCCGAATATCCGTTCGCGAAGCAAGCCTTATGACATTCGACACTATGGTCCACAGCTTTCCTGTACTTGGAACTGCAGCAGAGGGTTCGTTTTTCAGTTTGTGATGCGAATTAGATCTCGTTGGAGGTAGAAAAACATCATCGGAGTTGGAAGAGTTGTTGCCATTATATACTATTGAATTTAGGCCAGTATCCTGTAGTAGTGCCGAACAACTGATACTGCGAGTAGGAATTGCGCATGGCGTTGCCCACACATCAACGGATTCGTTCTGATCACCAATCCGGGTCATTTCCGGTGTCGTAAATGATATCGCCTTCTTTAGGATTGCGCCTGCAATTTTGGGTGTGTCTTGGTAGTAGCTGGGAAATGCTTTCAGGTTTTTAATTTTGCTTGCCATCATGCTTTGCTCAACGATTTTATGATTGTCATGGTTTTCCTGATCCACATTGTCATTTTCTTCGAGAGAAGCTTCGTTTTGATGAGTTTCAAAATATTCGGAAATTGGTTTACTAACATCATCGAACTGTAAAAGACTAGAATCTTCACTTTGTGCTTTCGAGAGACAAGCTATTTTGGCGTTCTTATGATCTCCAAAAGAAGATTCACTACTGGACCGTTTCAATACCGGAGTTGTTCTAAGATCCAGTGCTTTGCGAGATGGAGATTCAACGGTGCTATTCGCTTGACTACTTTCCGTTGAGTTGAAACTCATTTTACGCTGTGTACCTGGAACTAACATTTTGGAATAATAGGTATGCTGGGCAATAGCTCTCTGGATACTTTTGGACATGACCTGTCGAAGAGGAGTAGCAATAGCCTTCGACCGACTTTTGACGATAGCCCGAACTTTTTCCAATTCGTACGAAGTTGGTGAGATAGAGGTGTGATCGTTTCTGGAATCCAAGTCACTGCCACTACTGTGAATGCTTGACATTTGCCCCAAAGCACTGGTATTCGACTCGTTGGAACATTTCATTTTTGGGACAACGGCGCCAACCATTGGCGTTGATGTAGTGCGCGCCATTTTCTGACCTGAACTAAGCTGGCCAGCATCGCAAGTGATGACCGCTGAAATGTTATTAGAGGCATTCATACTGTCAAAGCTAAGGCGACTCTTTCGTTTCCATCGCAAATTAATTTTGGTTAAAGGTGTCAGGATGGCCTCGTTTGGTTCTTCAATTTCCTCGATCGGATCCGTTATTGCGAGCAGCTCTTTCGATATGGCCAGTGTGGATTTGGTCTTGATTGCGGTAGCAGGAAGAGTTTTGCTACTATAGTCGGCTTTGGAATGATTCGACGTTGCGGTTCTGTTGTTTTCGTCAATGTTCTCCTTATCCTCAAGTTCGATGTAGTTTTCAACATGAGTTTCCTGGATTGTTGGAATGTTAGGACTACGCTCCAGGCTGCAAACATGGTCCTTTGTGTTGGCACCATTCTCGGCGGATGGCATACATCGCGCTAGCGTCTTGAAGTCCGATGCGGTGAGAAATACCTGGAAAAAGATTGTATGTGTTAATTTGCGGTACGACAGATAGTATTTCTCCGAAGAGAAGGATTTGTAGCGACGTAGTGAAGGATTTGTAACAAATATTCACGTCCCATTTTCGGGAAAATCATGTTACTGATCCATATAGAGAAACTGTTTTAGAAATGTTGTGTTCGTTTGTTTGTTGTGGTTTCTTTTTACTATAATGAATTACGTCTGGCAATAGACATATAAGTAGTACAGACAGAATATATTTTTTTTAGACTAAAAGTAAATTGATACGCCCCTCGCGCGCCGCTATCACTCATCTAATGTTGGGAATTGAAAATCTTTCACAGTGGTTTGTTTACACTTCTATAGAGAACAACTGGTGCAAGTTTGATCAAAGTAGTCGATCGCGTTCAGAAATAACGTCAAATGGAACTCGAAAGAAGAAAAAATATTGTGCAGCTGGAAAATCTGGTCCGGTTACTCCGGCCTTGGCTAAAGTGCTGAAGATGCCGAAAACAACAGTTTGTCGAGTGCTCAAAACCTACAAGGAAACCCTGAGTGTGGAAAAGAATCAGCAGACCTACGAAAAAAACTGGAACCAGGGATCGTCAGCTGCGCAGCAAGGTGTTGAGGTGCGATAAAGCCAAACCCGGTCTTTCGATCCGAAAAGCGGCCAGAAGGTACAACGCCAACATTCAAACGGTGCGGAACATCCACGCCAGGGAAGGATACAAGTCTTACAAAGCCAGTAAACATCCGAACCGGCACATGAGGCAGAATTCCTTGGCTAAAAAGCGTGCAAGGCTTTTGTAAGACCGTGTTTTGACGAAACACAAGCGCTGTACTATGATCGATGACGAAACTTACGTCAAATTCAAGCAGCTTCCCGATCAAAAGTTTTACATCGCGACTGGACGTGGGGATGTACCGGGAAGATTCAAATTCGTGTTTGCCGGTAAGTTCGCGAAGAAGGCCATGATTTTACAGCGAAGAATACCTGAAAAAGCGTGTATTACCGTTCAAGTATTGGGGCAAAGTCATCTTTTGGCCCGATTTGGCCAGCTGCCACTACTCCAAGGTGGTTCTGGGATGGAATGCTACCAACAAGATCGATCTTGTCCCCAAGCTAATGAATCCTCCGAATTGTCCGGAATTTCAACCATTAAAAAAATACTGGGCAATATCAAAGCAGCGACTTTAACGAAGCGGCGGGGCAGTCAAGAACATCCAACAAATGCGGGCAAAATGGAATAAATGCGCTGATTCCATGCCATTTCAACTGTGCGGGCGCTGATAGGCTCCAACAAGAGGAAGGTTTGAGATTTCGCTCGAACTGGAGAAATGTAGCCATCTAATGCTTGAAGTGACTTTGAAGTTTTAATAAAAGTACTGTAAGGCAACTATTAATGGACTTTTTAAACTTATTGAATGACGAGTTACAGGTCTTTTTGTGCGTACCAATTTACTTTTAGTCAGCCTTTATTGTCACCAAGCTCGACCAGAGTGCCATTTGCCATATTTCCGCCATAAAACAATAAATACAAATACCAGCTGATCACGTCATTTGCATTGTCGCCCCAAGTCTGTACCGAGCGGCTGCTGGGATTGAGCAATCTGGATGATCTCTGATAATAAAGGGTAGCCCACATCAAATTGCATCACGGAAAAAACGCTGTAGAAAATTACCCATTGGGTATTTTCTCTTGAAAATTTGGGTAGAAATTGTTAAGTGTTTTTTGTTTTATTTTCATCGCTGTCAGTTTTTTGAAAATTGGAAAAAATGCCGTAACCCGAAAAGCAACGTCTCGAATTGATTTTTCGCAAGCACCTGAAAAATCCTCAACTCTCTAATCAGGACATCAGAATTACAACTCGGCATCATGATGAGAAACACGATGTTAACTAGTCGAACGTTTATTGGAGAAAGAGACAGAGTGGGGTGACATGGGTGGTTATATAATAAAATTCAAATTTCCATGGCCTACTGCCAGATCATATTAATACTAGTCTACATAGGTCTACATGATTGATATTAAATCTAATTCATTTCAACACCCCCTCTTAGACCTAGTGTGGATCAATGCTTCAGAAAAGCAGCAGCAGGTAGACCCTTCGTGAAGACGTCCGCCAGTTGGTCTCCTGTCGGAATGTAGTTCACTCTGATGACGCCGTTTTGGATACACTCCCTAACAAAGTTGTAGCGAATGTCCAGGTGCTTCATCCGTTTCTGGTCTCGAGGTTCTTCGGCGATATGTATGCAGGACTGGTTGTCCTCGTAGATCACCAAAGGTGCGTTCAGGTTAACGCCGAATTCGGTGAGCAGATTCCGCAACCAAATCGCCTCGCAAGATGACTGGCTTAGCGAAACGTATTCCGCTTCCGTCGATGACAACGAAATCGTCGCCTGCTTGCGTGTCGTCCACGAGATGGTATTGCCGTAGACTTGGAACACGTAGCCACTCGTTGAGCGACGGTCGTCCATGTCGCTACCCCAATCCGCATCCGCAAATCCAACGATTGAATCGACACCAGGGTCGCGTCGATACTCCAAGCATAGGTGCTTGGTTCCTTGGAGGTACCGCAACACGCGCTTGAGGTTGCGCCACTCTGGAAGCGGCTCAGGAAGTTCACCGCTATGCTTATGTCAGGACGAGACGTCAGCATCAAGTAGGTCAAGCAACCTACAAGCTCCCGGTATGGATGCTGTGTCGCTTCCTCACCATCCTTACCCCTCTCCAGCTTGAGATTGGCGTCCAAAGGGGTCGACGCCGGCTTGCAGTCTTGCATGCCGAAGCGCTTTAACAGAGCAGAAACATATTTAGTTTGATTCAATAGCAACGTACCTTCTGCCATGTTATACTGAATCCGCATGCCCAGGAAGTTTTTCAGCTCCTGCATGTCGTCCATCTCGAACTCCTTCTTCAGCAGCTCTTTAATCTTCCGTATTTCTTCCAGGGAACTTGATGCCACCACGATGTCGTTGACGTACAGAACCAGGTACATCCACACGCCGTTGACCGTCCTCGTATACAGGCAGCTATCGTATGGTGAGCGCCGGAAACCAAGCTTCAGGACAAAACTGTTGAACCGCTCGTTCCCGCTACGCGGTGCCTGCTTCAGGCAGTACAAGGATTTGTTCAGCCTGAACACCTTGTTCCCCCTCTCAAATCCTGGTGGCTGCCGCATGTAGACGGTTTCCGATATCGTTCCGTTGAGGAAAGCCGTGCGCACATCCATCTGGTGCAAATGGAGGTTTTTCTGCACCGCCACCGCCAGTAGAGTCCTGACGGTTGTCATGCGCACCACGGGAGCATAGGTTTCCTGGTAATCGTAGCCTTGACGCTGGGAACATCCTTTGGCCACGAGCCTTGCCTTGTGCCTGTCGATCGAGCCGTTATCCAGGTATTTGATTTTGAACACCCACTTGCAGGGCACTGCTCGAGCACCAGGAGGGAGGTCCACGAGGTTCCACGTGTGGTACGGCGTTTGTTCTCGTACGGCGTTTTGTTCTCGGCTAGGGCAGTAGTGGGACTTCGGTTGATCAGATGGACAACGGTCAGAACCGCCTCGTGCCACATACATCGATTGCAGCCTGCGTCTTCCAACATCGATCGGGCTCGTTCCATGATGGTCCTGTTCATACTTTCGGTGACGCCGTTCTGCTGCGGCGTATACGGCACGGATGGCTCCATCACAATTCCTGCTTCCTCACAAAAATGGATAAACTTCGCATTAGTGTACTCACCGCCGTTGTCGCTTCTCAACCTGGCGATTTGAGTGCCAAAATGTGCGGTGGCCATCGCAGGATATTTCCGGAAAGCACCCAGCACGTCGCCCTTCGATTTGAGCGGATACACCGCCGTGAAGTGCGTGTAGTCGTCGATGAAACTGACGAAAATCTTCTGGCCATCCCATGAGGCTGGTGTGAACGGACCGCAGACGTCGGTGTGGATCAACTCCAACGGCCGGGATGAACGAGGTAGAAATGCTTCTTCGAAGGGTTGCCTCGTTTGCTTCCCCATCATACACGGCCCACAAACACCTGCATACGGTTTGAAATTTCCACCAACATCGATGCCTTCAACCATTCCGCTTCGGATAAGCTTCATCAGGCCAGCGTTCCCGATATGACCGTACCTACGATGCCACAGCGTCTACTGACACATCCAACTCGTACAGCCGATCCTTCCGACTCGCAGTGCACACCACTTCGGAACCACGCGTGATTCGTGCACCATCCTTGCCAAACGTCACTTCCATTCCACGCTCAGCGACTCGCTTCACGGAGAACAAATTGGCGTACAATCCTGGCACATACAGGACGTCGTACACCGTGCAGGTTAGCTGCTTACCTTGGACGTTGGATACCATCTTCACTTCGCCGACCACACGACTGGTCAGCGACACTCCCGACTTGGCGACGCTTATAACGATGGGCGAATCCAACGTGCGCACATTTTCCGAAAACTCTTGTCGCTTACCATGATGCGCCGCTGTCAAAATCAACGAAATTTGCACCACCGGTTGAGTCGCCACCAACGGTCATGAACGCCACATCGCTTCCCGGTTCCGCCATGCCTTGATCTTCTTCTTCTTGTCCGTCTTGATTGTATGGCTATTCGTCAGCGATGGGAGTCTCAGCGAATGGGCTGAAATGACCGATCGAATGCTGGATGCTTCAGTATCGAACGTCGTCAGCTACGCCGCATCCGGCTGAGCAACGCCAGCAAGCGGTCGAAATTCCTCGGCTGAAGGCCGAACCCAGTCAAACCAATTGAGACCGGGTATTGCAAGGAAGGATCCAATGTGCTGGTACCACCGAAAATACGGTGGCCAAGCTGAGCAATACTGAGTGCCTTCTAGTTTCAGTACCATAAAAAAAAACCAATTGTTTACAGTCAAACTTTGAGAGCGATATCAGTTGTTTTGAAGAAAATATGGTGAAAGCAATAAAAAAACCTCCGTTCGATGGTATGTTCTTACATACCGGCTGCACCTCGAGGCGAAGAACACCCGCCACCATTGGGCACTTCGTGTTGATACTGCTGTATATTATCTACATCAGCCATCATCTACAAGATCATTGGCTAGCTGGAACGAGCGGGTTCGGCCGTTCACGGTCCTGCTCAACCTGCGGGTTCAGCAAAAACTGAAGCGCAAAATCCGAGGGTAAGGTGGCAAGATCCATCTGTGACTTGAGCCTAGAGATTGGTGCAACCGGATAAACCGTCAAAAAGTACCTCCCGTCCATATACGTCGTCATGCGGAAGCGCAGATTCAAGCTGATCGTTTCGGAGAAAAGCCACCAATCAGAAGCAGCGGCTGAAGACAATGGTCAAGGAGATTTTTTCCGGCGAAACGTGATGTTAATGGACGATGAGACATATCTGACCCTGGACTTGGCAGCGACTGGCAGAGGATCGAATATTTCAAGTCCCACACCAAGAAGGTGAGCAGCGCGGTGGCCGCCTTCATCCGGAAATACCATGCGGGAGAGGATGTGAGGTTTAGATTCGGCCTGGCCAAGGCCCACTAGGCCAAAACGTCATTGGAAGAGAAGGACCGCCTGAAGAACGCGAACCCACAGAATGTTCTTTAGCTATATTCATGATGTCTGTGTAAACCTCAAATCGTAGGATCTATTCAACCAATTATGTGCCGAAATCCGAGAAGCAGCTGATTGCAAAAGCAAAAAGCTGATGAATATCTTTATCTCAACATCTTAGTTTTCTCCGGCTATGGCCAAGAACTAGCTCAACTGCTGTAAGGTTACTAGTCTGGATGAGGAAACATGTTGATAATTAATGTGAGATCTAAGGAACATTTGTTTCATGCATTTATTTTACGTTGTTTTTTTTTCAGGTGCATCGAGCTCTGAAAACTAGGAAAATTTCCAAACTAACATTCATTTGTTCACAAAAATTACAAAAAAAAACTTTAACACTTTTTCAAACCATCACTAGTAAACGTGAGCAAATTCCACTGAGCATGAGCATGATTGAACGCCCTCGGATGCAAATCCGTTATTGCCAGATCAGCTGTTCTACATAAAGACCCAAAAGATGGCGGAGGGGATTCCGCTTCCCGATTCCAATGACGATGAGCCATCTGATGTGGAAATGAAAACATTCCAATCCCGAATGTCAATCTTCCACCATCCCCTCAACTTCCCCGCTCCACGCCCCATCCAAATGACTCAATCTTCTGCTGCCCTCCGCCATAAGGTATACCCGGACGACTCGAAAGGTCCATGGGTTGTTTTTTCCGCCCCAAACAGAAACCTTTGAATGTAAATCAGATCCAAAAAAGATCTATTCAAGCGTTTCTCGTCCGTGACCGATATTTTAAAGGTGCGGCCAGACAAGCGGCGCGTCACTGTCGGTGACCGTGGACAGGCGAACGAGATTGTTGCCTGTGAGCTCTTTGCACTAGAGTATAGGGTATATATACCCTGTCGCGACGGGGAAGTCGAGGAGTAGTACGTACACACCGACCGACTCGTATCGTGTCACCTTCTTCGGGTCGGCACTTCCAGATTACGTCAAAATTGGGAGGGTTCGAATTCCTGTGCGCTTGTTTGTACCGAAGGTAATGCACTGCACCTAATGCAAACAACTCGGTCACACGGCCGACTTCTGTGGCAGACAAGATACGCTGCGACCGGTGTGGGAGAAAAGGCATACGGAGGGTCCCCGCCCTACTCCCCCGAAATGCTGGTTATTTTTTGGGAACCTCCGCACGCTCTTGCCGACTGCCCGAGGTACAAAGAGCAAGGAGAAAAACTTAAACGGTCTCTGAAGGCGTTCCTGCGGGAGATCTTGGAAGACTTTTAACCCCTCCTTCCAGAATCATCCAAAGCAGCAACAACAACAACCAGTTCAACCGTCTGCCAAAGAGAGCAGACTAGATTTGTCACTTTGTTCGAACACACTATCGTTGAATTGCTCGGGGGAAGTAATCCAGGACCCCTACGGTAGTGATCATGGTTTCCAACGGTTCATCGACGCAACGTCCAATTAATATCACCCTACGATCTTACGAAAAACATCGACTGGAAGAAGTACACGAACGCGATCCTAGAAGGACTTGATTCGGTTAAGACTCTCCTTCCGCTGGAAGAGTACTGTTTTCTGTCGCGTCTTATCATCGATTGCGCTCTTCAAGCACAAACGAAGCCTGTTCCCGGTATATCCACTCGTAAACGTCATCCTACAGTGTGGTGGGATAAAAGAATGTTCCGACGCGAATAATGAGAAGTCCTTTTGCGGTTTAAACTATTTCGTAAACACGGTTCGGTCGAATATCACGGGCGGTTCATGGGCCTGGAGAAAACGTTCAAGAGTTTGATCAAAGCCAAAAAGCGCGGTTATTGGCGTCGATTCGTCGAAGGTTTAACGCGAAAAACTTCCATGAAAACGCTCTGGAATGTCGGAAGGAGAATGCGGAACGCGACATCGTCGGTTAACGAAGACACGGTGTACTCTAACAGATGGATTTTTGATTTCGCGCGCAAAGTTTGTCCTAATTGCCCTTCTGTCTTGTAACAACTCAGATCCGGGAATGGATAGAATTAAGTTCAACTTGCTTAAAAATCTCCCAGACGTCGCGAAGAGGCGCTTGTTGAACTTGTTCAATCAGTTTCTGGAGCTCAACATTGTTCCGGATGATTGGAGGCAAGTGAGAGTAATTGCCATTCAGAAACCCGGTAAACCCGCGTCAGACTAGAACTCGTACCGTCCCATCGCGATGCTATCGTGCATTCGGAAGTTCTTGGGGAAAATGATTCTTCTTCGTCTCTACAAATGGGTTGAGACTTACTATCAGATACGCAATTTGGCTTCCGTAAAGGCAAAGGAACGAACGACTGCCTTGCGTTGCTTTCAACTGAAATTCAACTAGCCTTCGCTGAAAAACAGCAAATGGGTTCAGTTTTCTTGGACATCAAGAGGGCTTTTGATTCTGTATGCATCGACGTCCTTTCGGACAAACTCCACGCTAGTGGGCTTTCACCAATTTTAAACAACTTTTTGAACAACTTGTTGTCCGAGAAACATATGAGCTTTTCTCATGGAAACTCGACAACTTCACGACTTAGCTACATGGGTCCCCCTTTTGTACAATTTCTATGTCAAAGACATTGATGAATGTCTTGCCGAAAAATGCACGCTACGGCAGCTTGCAGATGACGGCGTAGTCTCCGTTGTTGAACCTAATGCACCGGCTCTGCAAGGACCATTGCAAGATACCCTAGACAGTTTGTCTTCTTGGGCAATGAAGCTAGGTATCGAATTCTCTCCTGAGAAAACTGAGATGGTTGTTTTTTCTAGGAAGCATTTTCCAGCACAGTTCCAGCTTCAACTCACGGGTAAAACAAGTCCTCATAGCATGTCTTTCAAGTATTTAGGTGTCTTGTTCGATTCCAAATGCACTTGGGGGCAGCATGTTGCGTATCTAAAGCAAAAGTGCCAACAAAGAACCAATTTTCTTCGATCCATCATCGGCACTTGATGGGGAGCCGATCCGGGAGATCTGATAAGGTTATATCAAACTACCATCCGGTCGGTCTTGGAATATGGTAGCTTTTGTTTCCAATCGGCGGCCACCACACACATCTTGAAGCTACAACGGATTCAATACCGTTGCCTTCGAATCGCGCTAGGCTGTATGCATTCGACGGATACAATGAGTCTTGAAGTACTCGCCGGGGTACTTCCGTTAACCGATCGTTTCGCGGAATTGTCGTTCCGGTTTCTCATCCGTTGCGAGATATTGAACCCATTGCTAATCGAGAATTTTGAAAAGTTGCTTGAGCGAAATCCTCAAACACGATTCATGAGCTTGTACTATGAGTACATGACTTGGAGATTGAACCATCCTGGTTCAATCCCAATCGGGCGGATTTTCCTGATCTTTTTTGCTCGTCTGTGAGACTTGATCTTACGATGAGACAAGAAATTCCGGGAATTCCAGTGCCCCATCGTTCGACAATTTTACCTTCAGTTTTCGCGAGCAAGTACCGCCATGTTACATCAGAGAAGAAGTTTTACACAGATGGGTCAATAATCAATGCGTCCACTGGGTTTGGTGTATTCAACGATCTTCATAGCGCCTCATACAAGCTCCAGAATCCTTGTTCGGTATACGTTGCTGAACTTGCAGCTATATCGTATGCATTAGAGCGGATTGCCTCTCTTCCCCCTGGTTATTATTTCATATTTTCGGATAGCCTAAGTTCTCTGGAGGCTATTCGTTCAATGAGGCCGATGAAGCACTCGACGTATTTCCTGCATGAAATACGGTCGTCACTGAGTGCTTTATCCAACAGCTCACACATTATCACCTTAGCATGGGTCCCATCTCATTGCTCTATACCGGGTAATGAGAAAGCGGACTCACTGGCTAAGGTGGGTGCTATGGAAGGCGATATTTACGAGCGACAAATCGCTTTCAATGAATATTTTACAATTGCTCGTCAGCAAGTTCTCATCAGCTGGCAACAAAAGTGGAATGATGATGATCTGGGAAGATGGCTACATTCTATTCTCCCACAAGTTTCGAGAAAATCTTGGGTCCAAGGGTTGAAAGTGAGCCGCGATTTTATCCGCGTAATTTCAAAGCTCATGTCCAATAATTGTTCCTTAAACGCCCATCTCTATCAAATTGAGCTCACAGACAGCAGTTTGTGTGCCTGTGGTAACGGTTATCACGACATCGAGCATGTTGTCTGGTCATGCAACTCATATCATGTGGCGAAATGCGACTTATGTGATTCCCTCAGGGCCCGAGGAAAACAACCTGCTAAACCAATTAACGTCTGGCCTGCCGCGATCTCGAATATATGAAATTAATCTACGATTTCCTAAAACGAATCGATTTGAAAATCTAGAAGCGTTTCGTCTTGTAATTTTCCTAGCCTTCCCCCTCATCGTTGTTCCAACATAGCCCCCTATTTTATGTTTCTTTTCAGTTATTCCGTCAATCGTTCGTTTACATTCCGAGATCCAGAGCACTTGCTACAGTGCTTATTGTATGTGTCCCATGCCCTTGTCCCCCATCTTTTTCCAAGTATCCTACATGTTTAAATATTGTATACTTTAACCTCGAGAAAGCCGCGAGTATTCGGCCCCGTCCTACTAACATTAGCATTAAATTTAAATGTAAATGTACATAGAATAACGCACAACTAACGCATTTGAGCCTTGACAAATAAATGGATTATAAAAAAAAAAGTCATACACTGTAATTCATCTTCAAATGCGTTTTTCCGAAAGTAGTGTTTTTATTAGCTGCCGAGTAAGAATGTTCATTTATTTTCTACTCATTTTTTTTTTTATTATTCTCCACACAACACGCCATGATGTTTTCCCGGCACTGTTTGCAAATTTTTTTTTTTTCCATTTTTATATTCTCTAATATGTTAAAAAATAATTTAAATATTTAAAAAAAAATAAAAATTTGTAAAAATTTTCCAATTTACAAAAAAAAAAAAACACTCCCCCGAGAAAACACACAACCCACCACAATTTAAATAAAAAAAAAAAATATTTTTAAAGCGCGACCCCCACATTATACACACTCACGCACCACACTACACTATTCACCAAACATTTTTTTTTTTTCTTCAAAAAAAAAAATTTAAAAACAAAAAAAAGAAACTTAAAAATAAAATAATTAAATCTATTTTATCCATTCAGTAGATGCATTGCAATTTATTCCCTAAGACCTCCCTAAAACCAGGTGGAGGTAGCTCATCAAAACTTCCGGTCCGCCTCTAGGCATCTTGCTATGCGGTACCAGGTGGGTCTCCACCGATTGCCTGTGGATCTGCCAAAGGTGGAAGACGTCTGCATTGAGTTATCTCAAGTTATAATATTCCGCCCACTATATCACAAAACATTGCGATTGGTTAAGCGGATTGAAGATAATGAAATCATTGGGTATAGGAGTAAGTCTCCCCCGGGTGGTGCTAAATCGATGAGCTTGGACATCAATAAAAGCAAAGTTGTCAGAAGGCACGAAATGCATCTACGGACTCTTATTTTTATCAGGTCGCTCAATCGTAGTTTTGGATGGAGTAGCGTGGGTCGTTCTTTATATTGTATTATTAGACTATTATATAACATTCAACTTAATGTATTACTCTGTAAATTTTAAATTTCAATCTAAATTTCAGAAAGCGAGATAAGGCGCTATAGCCTTGGCAAATTATTGCCAGACTTTTGGATAAATGCCAGAAGTCCAGCCACAGGCAAAAGGAGCATAAACTAATCTTTCTAGCATCTATGCTCCCAACAATAAAATACAAGTTATCACATTATTTAACTCAATATGGAAGCGTTTGGTACGGGAGGTTTACGCTCTCATCCTTCCCTTGATTCGAAGTAGTAGAGCGATATCAGGCACTCTTTCTGGAATCGCTCTATTTCTTGGAGTCTTCTCTGCGGGACATGCCTGGCCGGTGACAAGAAAAATGATGCATTCAAGTTATTTTCCAGGATGCTTTCAAGAATTGCTTGCGTTAGTGTGAGATTAGATTAGATTAGATAAAACCTCCCTAAAACCTCGGGCGCCGAGAGTAGCGGACCCCCTTAAGTTAAAATTCCTCTGGCCTGAATAACGGCTCTTGTTCACTAGTTTCCGTAGAGTTAAAAATTACAATTTAAAAAGCCGACCCACGCTTGATACCCGGTGCAGGCAGAACGGAATCAAAAACGAAAGCAGTATTACTGATACATACCTAACAGAGTTCAATAAAAAATAGTGCAAAAATATACAATCATATCGCATTTGGTTGACACAAAACCCGCACTATCAACTAATCGTCGTCCGAATTTCTTATTTTTCGATTTTTCCTTTGGGTGTCTTTCGTGTTATCCTAACCTCCCAAAACCTGTTAATCAACAAACACAATAGCCCAAGTATATTATGTGTCGTATTCTCACCTTCGAGCACCGATTACAACGCAAGGGTAAATGCTCGGCCAGGATGTGTTGAACCAGTAAATTACTTGGCGTTATCTTGGTATCAATTCGCAGCGGAAAGGGTCGATTGTTGCAGATATAGCAAATCTGTCGTATGGCCTTCATTTCCTGGTGGGAAGTGTCCTCATGTTTTTGACGACATTTTGCGCAGCAAAACACCTGTCCGCACGTCTTACATTGAACCTGTGGTAGCTCATATTTACAAATCAAATTAAATCACTAGTTCAAGGCAATTACCTCTTTGGGAATCTTCATGGTTTACGTTCGCGGAGTAATGGCGACTCTACATAATACCATGCCCAAGAATGGATCCTATTGTTTTTCGCCAGTAACAGATCAACACACGGAAAAGTCTAACTTGCTGGTTCTGCTTAACCTCACTTATTTGGTAGTTTTTGTTTACAAGGTGTTGAAATTTTAGATGAAATGGACGTCTTCAACTTTTTCCATTTCAAGAACATAAAAACTCTTATCGACATAGGTAGCCCACCATTGTAAAAATAATATTTCTTGTAAACAAACTTCCTAAACTGTCAAACTGAGTTGAAGGCTTCAGACAAATATCACGAATGTTCGGTATTGTCGGTATTTCGGCGAAACCATTTTTACACGGTAAAACCAAAAGATGAATTATGCTAAGGGCATCCTCAACGGCGATCCTAATCGTGGTTTGGATTTATTTGTTTAGACCAAACGCAAAAACATCGCTGCACCGGTGTTGTAAATTTAGTTTCATACTGAATCTATTTTGCATCATATTAAAACTGGTATATGTTTTGATCTATTCTTGCAGCAATTTCGAACAAGAAAAATACCGTTCCAAAACACTACACGCTACTTGATAATACCCCTAATAAGCATGTACCATAAAAGAACGATATTATAGATGGTGTGACCATACCACTTACAGTTGGGATCATACCCCGAATTGGCAGTCAGGCACTTCTTATGGTTACTGTTTATGCGGGACCAATTATTGAGTAAAATTTCATCCCTTACTAAACAATTCTGAGGTATATTTGTGAGCCGAAAATTGACCGTGTTTGCTGCGTGTGATGCTGGTGGCGGACAAAAAGTTGTGTTGCTCGCCTCGGATGCTGATAATTACCTCAAGTTGCTCCCGTTGCTAGTGAATTGCCTTTTCGTTTCATTCCTAAATAACGAATGCTTGTCTTAGTTTTTTCACAGCCACTGCATTTTCCGGAAAACGCTGACTAGATCGAAATGTGGAGGTTCCGAGATTCCGAATAGTATTTCGATTGCTCGGAAATGAAAAGTAATGAAGTCTTCAAAGTAAACAAACGGTTTATTGATAGATTGGTCATGATAAGCACTTGCAAATAGTTCATACAGATAAATTTTGGAGAAGCCTCTAGTTGACTCTAGCTGTCGCATAATGTCGAGGAACACCTCCCTTGGCATGCGGAAACGCAGAAAGTGCTTCTCGTTGTAGGTTTGTGTGTCGCTAAAGTAGTCCTGGAACAGCTTCTGATGACCAAAACGGAAATCGCGGTCGACGCTGGGGCGTCATCCAGGACGTGACTCTCTCCGTTTCGAATTTTTTGTTTATCCGCTGCCAAACTACAAAGCAGCATTATCTAATATAATTTTAATGATATGCATTCATTCCCGCATACACACTAACCATAACTAAACGTTATCAGAAATTGTTTATCTTCCACCTCTTAACGTTATCTGTTATGGTTATGCCGACTTTACATAAACGACTTATGATAAAGTTTTAATTTTATGTCATATGGTTTCTCAGGCCTGGATGTTGAAAACAATGGGTTGTTAAGAACCATTACCATTCAAACTTTTTGATTTCTTCATATAGTTGCAGAATGAAAACAACAGTACACTCAGCGAAATAAATTTCCGATATTGATAAGATTGCATTATGATTATTTGCTACAAGAAATCGTTATGAATTTCATCAATTTAACTTATGAAATATAGTGATGTTGAGAAAATAAAAATATGGAGCAATCTGGATCCGAACATTGAACGTTGAGGTTATGGGTCCAGTGACTAGACCACTAGTATATATCAACACTTGTAAATAGGTAAGCTTAAAGGCGAACAACAACAACGTCGTGTAAAACAAAATCCATTCATAAGTCAACCTTATGAAATTTAAAGCATCGCTCAAAAGTTGAACCTTATGTAATTCTTAAGAATATTTGGCTGAGTGTAGAACCTTATAAACTGTCGTTCAAATTTAAGCATTATAGATTATAGTTCGTGAATGTTTTGGTTAAGTTTTTTTTTAAATATATTAAGTGAAGTATGAGAATCGTTATAATTTAAAATATTAACCATATTTACTGTAATTTGGATATAATTTTTAAGCATAAGTTAAAACCTTCTCTGTATGATTTATTGTTATTATACCTATAGAAAGCGTGTTTAAGATTTAGATCTTTATCCATTATATTCCATTATTTTTTCATAATTATTTTCAATGCACGTTGTTAGATGTTCGAGCACTATTCTCACAGTTTGAGTCAATCCTGATGTTTTTATAAGATCTCTAGTATGTTTTAAACATAACTAATTCTACACGAACGTTTTTTTTATAATCATTATTCTAAATATTCAATTATTATAATTAAACTATTCAACATAAACCATTTTTGAACGATTATTGATGTAGTTATCATAGTAACTAAGGTTTGAATAACGTTGAAACCATATTCGTAATCATTATCATTTATTAGGATTCACACACTAACCTTCAGCCAAACGAAAGAACAAGTCGACAAAGATTTTTCATTAGGGCACCTTCAATCCTGATGGATATTTTGATTTAAAATTGTACCGTTTCAAAAATTTAGATCTTTAGATCTAGACCGCTGATCTATTTACTTTTATCTATTTGCAAAAAAGTAAATGGCAACCCTGTAATACGAAACGTCATCTAAATGTCTAGTTTGTGATTCTCATATTTCGCTCCAAACCAGAACAAAAAGCAAATTGTGTTTTGTAACTTTTTATGAAATATCAACAAAATTAAATTGGATAACGGTACTAGCCCTCTCACGTACAACAGATTTGACCATGAGCAACAGCAACTATAGCTTCAATCAGTCTACGAAGTCGGTAGGGGGGTACTTGGGCAATGAGATCTATACAGGTGCCGAAGAGCAACACCATGCTGCTGCTGTCGGTATTAGTAACGAAAAATGAGTAAACAATCCATGATTTCGGGTAGTGACATAAAACTCCAAAAACAAGCGAATGATAACAAAGCAAGTTTAGTTTTTGTCCGCATCCTTTTAGGCTTTTAGTGCACAAGAAGGCATTTTTCAGCCGAAACCTAATAAAAACTACACCAATTACCGAAAATAAACATTCCACCTTGTGATTTGCTGCTATTGTAGATTGATGTTTTTGGAGATCTACGTCACCCATGATTACAAAAAACAGGCTGTGCATCATCTCACGAACACAATGACAGTATTTTGCATTACACTAATACAACTTAACCACTTCTTCTCCACCTGTATAGACCTCATTGGTACTTGGGTACTTTTTTAGTGATATTTATTTTCCTCCTACACCGTTGCTTGCGAAAAACCCATTAATGGGTAAAAAACACCCATTTTCAAATACAGTACACGCTATTTCGAATCTATCCAGTGGCTGAGTAGATTGCACTCATTTTCGCAAGCAGTATGGAGTTGTCAAAAAATGAGTAAACTAGTTTTCCTTCAATGAGTGAAATCTATCCAGATTCTGGTTAAATGATACCCAGAAATTGGTAAACATACCTTTACTCAAATTTGAGTAAACGCGCCTGTGGAAGAATCTGAGTAAAGTTTACCCAGAAGTTGACAATTGTTGAATGGGTAAACTTTACCCATTTTGAATGAGAGGAATATGGTAGTGTGTGTTAATGTCTCAATAATTCGTTTTTTGAGAAGATGAATGTGGAACAATGTGATAAAAACAGTTTTGCTTTTATTTAATACATTGATCCAACAAAACATAAAGTTATTTAAATGTTTCAGCTTGAACAGCTTATTTCGAATTGAAACAAACATCATTCGTTCACTTCCGGAAAACTCCATCAAAATAGATCTATATCGTTGAATACATGTATGCATGTATGAATTCAAATTCCTGAATTTCAAATTCCCGAAATGCGGTGCTGTACGCTGCAATCATTTAACATTAATTCACTTAATTGAAATAGAGAAACATATAAAAAAAACACTTACCAAGAAGTTGCTGATACCTTTCGACACCCAAATAGTTTTCGTTGGTGTATATTCGCAAATGAGCCTGCTTGTCAGCCAGGATCCGGAAATCCTTCGAAACACTGAAACCGGCCAGTACCCATTAATGGGTAAAATATCACCCATTTCGAACTTAAGTGGGTTAACTCCTTTAATGGGTAAAACGATTTTACTCATTAATGGGTAAAGAGCCTGTACGTCAGGCTATCGGGTATTTTTTACCCATTTTTCAAAATGTTTTTTATTTGGGAAATGGGTATGAAATACCCATTTTTCGAAATGTTTGTTATTTGCGAAATGGGTATGAAATACCCATTTTTCGTGATTTGTTTTTAATTGTGATATTGAATAATGAGTATTAGAATAAACATAATAGATCGCAATAACTGAATGTGTATTTGTATTTTGACAACCCTTTAGCCTCAGACCTTTTACCTATCAGGTATGTTAAGTTTCGTTCGGGAGTTTTCACACCGGCAAATATTCCGGCGACGTTCAAGTGGTCCATTGAAGCGGTCATCACATCGTTATCCTCCAGAGAGGATATCCGTGGAATATATCTGAAAGGATTTAAATGATTTTGACGTCAACTTGATGAAAGCTTGGATTTTACGCCCCGGAAGAGACACATACTCGGAAGTACGATTCTACTGATGAAATTGAAGCATTTTATATTATAATATTAAATTATTAACGTACCTCTTAGTTTTTGGAAGTTTTCGCTATCCAGTTTAACCTTCAGTTCTTCCATATTCTTCGCGTTTTCGTAGAATGGATTCTGCGAAGTTTTTCTATTTTTCGAACCACGCACTTTCAAATAAACAAAGCGAGCCAAGAAAATGCTAAGATATTTTTTACCCATTAATGGGTAGAAAAATACCCATCTTTTGATCTCTCATTAAAAATAAAAAATGGGTCTTTAGTATGCATTATTTTGATTTTTAAAGTACCCATTTTTTGACAGTGTCATATACTATCGAAAAATGGGTACATATTTACCCATTAATGGGTACTGGCCAGTTACAGTGACCTCATTTATTGTTGACCATGCAAGAAAAAAAAACCCAAAAAAAAAAAAAAAAAAAAAAAACTTTGAGTTCTGTCAAGTGAAGTTACCAGTTGGGTGAATAAAAAAAAAAATTTGGAAAAAATCCCCCAACTAGTTAGTAATGAAAGAAATAACCAAATTTTAGTTTTTTTAATGTTCGATATTTTACACCAATTTAAAAAAAATTAATTGGCACACACCTGCCGTCGTGTCGTGAATTACAACATCGTCATTCGTCATATTGTTGGTTATAAGCTTATAGACCTATGTATATTATCAACAATATTTGAAATTTAATCAGGACCATTAACTACTGTAAACTGGTATTTCCAAACCTAATTTGTTTATATTTTAATTTGAAGACCAAAACAACTCAATTTTAAGTTGAAGCTACTCAACCATCCCGTTCTCTTCGCGCATTGAACGGTTGAGTATTTTCAACTTAATTTTGGTTGAAAATCGTAGCACCCGTCGGCGGTGTTGACGATTGTCATTTATTTGTTAGTCTGGTCGACTACGAACGCATTATTTGTTCGTCGCGATTCTCTTAAGTTATCGGATAACCATCGAAATCCACGAAATGGCAGCATTGTTAGCAACGCTATTACTTATGGATTGCCAACGTATTTATGAGATGTTTTATTGCACCAATATTGACAAATAAAAATGAACGATTTAACTATTTGTCCGTGTGTTTTATATTCTGTTCGAAAAAAATGATCATTAGGTATCTATGTTTATATATTCCATTCCTTATGGCTAAGAAAATTTCTCATTTTATTATAAAATTTCTTAATTCATTAGGTAAATTTTACCCATTGGCACTTGAAATGTAAATACCCAAAATTAGGTGAATTTTACCCATTGATATTTGAAATGTAATAACCCAAAATTGAGTTTTCATCTTATACCTAATTTTAACTTAATGCACAAAACATGCGAGATGGGTGAAAAAAACTTAATTTTGGGTACTTTTTTCTTAGCCTCCCCCACCCCCCCCCTTCCCCCCCACTTTTTTTTCTTTTCCCTTTTTCTTTTTTTTTAAAAAAAAGACCCCTATTATTACCCCTTCCAATTGTTACTTTCCTGAAAGAGAAAAATAATCTACCCTCACTGATAAATGGAGCGGAAGTGTATACTTTTGACCGATTTGAGTTGATCGTACTCAATTTTGCGTTGTTTGAAAAAAGCGTGTAAAGTGTGCGAAAAAGAAAAAAATCGCGTTCGGTTTAGAGCCCCAAAATTGTATGTCTCTGGTTATAAACAAAAATTCATGAGCAATAATATTCTATCTGTATGTTCAATATGTTTTATCTGTAAACATGACAGAGAGCTCTAACAGCAACTTCCTCACTTCCTCAATATTGTTTTCTAGAGTCAACTTATTTGAGCATTAAGCACGGCAAACGAAATCAATTAAAGCAAGGCAGCCAAAGATACTGATACATTATATCTTAATACATGAGCTGCGCGCCACGAAGATCAACACGTTTTCGTTAAACCACTGAAAGATCAAAGATGAGCTCGGGAGCATTGAGCCATCATATCCGATCTAATTATTGTAGTACTCGTTCCCTATACCGTAAATCTCGTAAGTTGACCGCTGTTAAGGTAAGGAAAGCAAAACCAGTGTTTCATTATTAGAATTCCAACAGATAAATGCAACTATCTGCCGGTAATCCGATTGTGAGAAAATTCGTTTCTTTAAACTTATATCTATGTCTTGCAGGTATACTCGGTAGCGAACGAGTCTCGTCATTTACTGGTATTTGGAGTTCCCCAAATCAATCTAGTGCGAGAATTGAAGGAACTTCTACGGCGACAGGGTAACGTCCAACTGGTTCAGACTGTCACCGACGATATCAAGGCTTCCGGAAGTAAGTAAACTTATATAATGACATGGATTTACAATAATCTCTATTGATTTTTCGTATTAGTCGATACCGAAGCCTTCACGGACGTATTCTATGTAAGATTTGAGAAACTAGACAAGGCACGTCGAGCCAAAAAAATCTTGGATGCAAGGAACTTTTACGGAGGAATTCTACACATATCCTACGCGCCGGAACGAGAGACTACAGAGGATTTAAGGCGGAAATTATTCCAAAGGAAAAGAGAAGCGCAATATCGTTTGCATTTAAACCGAACGGCACCCAAAAAGTTGTCGGTTTCATCCGAACTAAACACCATTGGTCCCATGCCGCCAAAACGACAAAAGATTTAAGACTGATAATCAATCTTCGGTTTATTTTTTCATACGTTATCAATCCACGAAGAATGGTCGCAATAAAATTTTATGCTAAATTATCTATACAAAAGCCGTCTCGATACAACCGGGACAAACGGAAACTCTCAGAAGGGCGATTCCATTGTGATCAGGATGTTGAATCAAATGTGAAAAAGAAATTCTCCGATTTTCCAGTTGGCTTCCAGAATATTTCCAGGAATAAGAAAACTAACCACATTCTTTTCATTCACAATTTTAAAGTACTTAGTTTATTGGAAGCAAAAACAAATTTTTTTTACTATTCAGCTAACAATCATGTCGAAGATATGATCGGGTTGGACATCGTAGCTGTGTTGGAAGGGATCCATGATGCGAACGTTTAGAGCTAATCATACCTTCTACCAGAGCTGCGGCAACACTCGTGAGCTGGGAACAGCTTTCATCGTGATGAGCGATATGCAGAGGCGCGTGATCGGTTAGTGGCCGATCAACCAAATAATGTGCAGGTTGAGGATCAAGGGTCGGTTATTCAACTTTAGCATAATCAACGTGCACAGCCCACACTTTGGAAGCACTGATTATGTCAAGGACGCGAACGACCGCTGCCCAAGCCACGACGTCAAGTTCATCATAGGAGACCGGCATGCTCAGGTTGGCCAGGAAAAGAAGTTCAGACCGAGAATTGGAAAGTTCAGCGCTCACCAGCTGTCGCATTGATTTTGCCGCCCCCAAGAACATGGCCATCTGTAGCAACTTCTTCCAGCACTGCCTCCCTTATTGCTACACATGGAGATCACCACAGCAGACGGAATCGCAAATCGACCAAGTTCTCATTGATGGACAGCACTTCTCCGATATTATCGACGTCAGAACCTATCGTGACGCTAACTGTCTCTGATCACTAACTAAGTGGTGACCCCCCCCCCACCCCCGCCCCCCCCCCCACCCCCCCCCCTCGGCCCCAACCCCAACAACAAATGCCCCCCCCCCCCCCCTCCCCCCCCCCACCCCCCCCCCCCCCCCCCCCCCCCCCCCCCACCAAAATCATTTCCCCCCCCCCCCCCCCCATTTCCCCCTCAAAACCCCCCCAAACCCTGATAGAGCTATCAGGGCTGGTAGCGGGTTAATGGATAAATAATAGTGACTTTAGTGACTAAAATAATAAAAATAGTGACCAAATAGTGACCAAATAGTGACTAAAAAGTGATTTCCAAATTTTAGTATTTTTTTTTTTAATCTTTTATACATTTGTTGTATAAGTTTAGTTAAAATTAATTAAGTGATCACCCCCGTTTGCACATTGGATAATACTGGGACGCAGTGTCACTTTTTGGTTTTTTTTTTTAAAAAAGCGACGTAATCAAGCGACTTTTTTTTTCTCCACGACCTCCAGCACTTGGTCCGCAGCTCGTTTTTGTGAAGACGGGTCTATACGCACGGTTGAAACACCTTCCAGCATGGTCTGTGCTAGAATTACTTCTGACATATCTTGCTTCTCAATTCCTTTTTTGAGCCGTTGCCCTGTGAAGCTACTTTCACTGCCTTCACAGGGTATTTAGGCTCACCTACAGCCGTTTTCTTAGTAAAAACTGGTTCCAATACTCCTCAATTCTGCACTCTGTACTCAAGGTCAGCTCCTAGCATTTTAACAAGTTCCATTCGTCAATAAGAAGATCATAGTTGACCTGAATCGGAATCAACTTGGCGATTTTCACAACATACTTGGAGCTTTCACTTGATGCACCGGCTGGTGGGTTGAGGCATTGGCAATATTGAATAAATGAGTTCTGCAAACCAGACTTTTGACGTAGGACTACGTCTTTGTTTTCTATACTGGGGTACAATTTTAAATAAATCGCATTGCAACCGTCACGAAAAGTGGTCAGGTTTTGAGCATAAATATCTCAGTCATTTCTCAAAAGATTTACAAAATGTTTACATTGATCGAAGGTATTACTAGGCATCAATTTCAATAGAGAACATTGTTGATTTCGGGCCACATACAATTGAAAAATTCCTAAATGTTATGCCTTGTCTTAAAAAGTATATTAACTCCTTCAGACCTAAGGGGTCATATATGACCCCAAAAGGATAATGGCAGTATACAATCACACAGACTGAATAAATGTGTATACTGTCTTCGGCAAAAAAAAATTTCTGTTAATTCTTATACCTAGAAAATATTTAAAAAAAACTTATGAGTGTAAGGCCTAATTGACGACCTAGAACATCCTTAATACGAAGAAGTTCAGGAAGAAAATATAAATGCCTTATTAAAAGTGTAAGGCGTTGTTTTAGAATATTGTACATATGCATAGGTATTCTTAAATTCTCGTTGATAAACGTTTAATATTTTTGTATCTTTCTGGGATGTTCTAGGTCATTCAAAATGTAGTTGAGTTCAGAATTTCAGATCTACAGTTGTAACAGTAGCTTTTAGAGCTATATAAGGTTACGCTATGTATTCAAACATATTAAATGAACCTTTTGGAAGGTCATTATTTGATAACTTTGTGATGTTCTAGGTCATCCAAACTGTCCTTGAGTTCTGAGCTTATAATCTACAGTAGTAACTATAGCTTTTTTTTTCATATTCAGTAAATATTTTCGAACGTAAAAAAAACATAATGAGATGAACGGGGATAATCTAGGTCATCCAAACTATCCTTGAGTTCAGAATTATGTTCAGTGTTATCTACAGTTGTAACAGTAGGTGTTTGGAGTGTGTAAAGGGACAATATGTATTTAACAATATTGATTGAATAGTGTGGAAGGCCAACAGACATAATGCGACAATCTTTAGATATTCTAGGTACTGTCCAAACTGTTCTTAAGTTCAAAACATAAGATCTACAGTTGTAACAGAAGTTTTTTGAGCTATACATGGTGACCATCTACATTCAAACATATTCAATGAATCTTATGGAAGGCCAACAGTCATTACTTTATAACTTTAAGAGTAAAAGTCTTGGAGTTCATAACTTGAAATATACGGTTATAACAGTAGTTTTTTCGGGCTATACAAAGTTACGTCACGTATTCAAGTATATTCGGTGAATATTTTCGAACGTAAAAAAAAACAGAAAAAGATAATCTTGGGATAGTCTAGGTCATCCAAACTGTCTTGGCGTTCAGAACTTAAGATTTACGGTTGTAACAGTAAGTTTTCGGCAATACAAAGCTACAATAAATATTTAAACATATTCAGTTAATATTCTTAAAGTCAAAAAACATTATAAAGCAATATGACATGTCGAGTATCAGTACACGACACTGAAGAAGTCTGCACATTGTAGACGAAATACGCGTATCTGTCAAGATAAGCAATAAAGGTAGTTGGAATTAAATGGAAATTACTAATCTTTCTTCTCATAATCTAGTAATATGACATGTTCTAGGTCATCCAAACTATCTTTGAGATCAGAACATAGGACCTACAGTTGTAACAAAAGCTTTCTGGGCTACGCAAAGCTACGATGTGTATTGAAACATATTCATTGATTATTTTGGAAGAACAACAGACATTATGAGGTAATCTTCGGATGTTCTAAGTTAGCCAAACTTTCCTGGAATTCAAAACTTAAAATCTTCAGCTGAAGATTTTATGTTTTGAATTGCAGCATAAAACCTACCGATTTTTGAACTAAACAAAGTAACAATATGTATTTGACCAAATTAAGTGAGTCTTTTGGAAGGTCAACCGATATAATGAGATATCTTGGAATGTTGAGGTTCGTAAAAACTGATCTTGAGTTCAGAACTTAAGATATACAGTAGTAACCGTAGCTTTTTGGGCTATACAAAGCTACGATAAATATTCAAGCATATTCAATGAATATTCTGAAACGTCCACATACATCATAGGCTAGTTTCAGTTCATTCAAACTGTCCTTCAAAATTTGTAACAATAGCTTTATTGGCTATACAAAGTTAAGTTAGTTTGTTTGGCATAGAATATCCAAGATTATCTCATAATGTCAGTTGGTCTTTCAGGACATTCATTGAATATGTTTGAATACATATAATAAAATTGTATAGCGGATAAAGCTACTGTTACAACTGCACATCTTAAGTTCTGATTCCTGGAAAGTTTGGACGACCCAGCACATCTCAAAAAAATATTTCCTACTTGTTTCAATCATTTCTATGTTATTGAGCCCCAAATCAATCAGAATTCACCAAATTGCTTGTATAAAATAGGCCTGAAAGGGCAGGTAGCCAGTTCTCAATATTGTCGAAAATGTCCTCTGGAAGTGAAGTATTCGCAGGACACACATTGGGCTTACAAACTCGATGGTTCGCACCAGCCTTTCCAGATCAGCGTACATTAGATGTATTAGTGGTTCTTCCCTCTAAAGAAACATTAGCAAATTTCATTGAAATAGATCAGTATGCTTATCAATAGCTTGTAAACTCTATCAAAAATTTTTGGTTTGATTCTATTTAACAAATTTTACAACTTTGCCGAAAAATATTCAGTTTAACAGCTGTCAAGCAAAGTCAGTATAAACTTAAATAATTGATGAATTATGAATTTTTAAAATCTACTGTATCATAAACTAAGAATATTTGTCTCTGAAATTTCCTAGACAAAAACATAAAATTCTAGTGTACGAGTTTTAATGGAACTTTGAAAACATTACGCTTTTATAAACTGGTCGAATTGCAGTGTATACCGATTTCACCAATGATCGAATTGAATTCGCTTGATTGTCGGGATACGAAAAATCAAATCTAGATTCAGAATTACTGAGCGAGTCACCGAAAATTCTCTCGACTATTCTGATACCAAAAGAGAAGTCCGCTTTTGAAAAAACTGAATCTAACAAAATATTTTTGAAAAAATGTGAGTGTAAATTAAAAATGACTTGATTTTTTTTATATTGGATAAACGTTTTGTGTTCGCTCCTATCCGCTTCGATTCGTCATGGGGTTCACTGGGTTTATTTGTGTAGACATATGAAAAATTATTCTAGCTGGATAGCTGGAACATTGTAAACATAATGAAAGATAATGTAATTTGGGACCACGTGCGTCGCATTCAAGCTAATCTAGAGTGCTGTGACCGACCAGCGCTCTGCATTTGACAAGTTCAATTGAGGTAGAGGCGGGACAGCGTTCGCCAAGGCATCTTGTTTTTATTTGTCGACTTTCATGGCCAGATCGCTTAATTTGGTTGACTATTGTACAATAGGTACCAGTGTTTTTTTTTTTTTTTTGAACTTTTTAGAATCGGCGGTGCGAAAATAGTGACTTTAGTGACCATTTTCCGTAAAATAGTGACTTTAGTGACTTTTGGATGCAAATAGTGTCTTCCCTTTCCCCTCTCACCACCCCCCCCCATTTTCTTTTTTTTCTGCCCCCGATAACCCCGCCGGGGGGTGATGTAGTGAAGGCGTGTAGCCTCCGCAACTACGGTTTGTGTCGGTTTTTTTTGTGGTGTCGTGGTGTGGCGGCCACCGCTACCACCCCCCGGTTCGTTCGTCCCCTCCCTGGGGGTCTCTTCTTTTTTTTTCCTTGGGCGCCGTCCTAATTAGGTTTTTTTTTTTTCCTTCGTTTTCCCCGGGGTGGGAAAACCGTAATAACCCCCGGGGATTTTTTGTGACTAGCCCAAAATAGTGACCAAGTCACTAAAAAGTGACTCGCTACCAGCCCTGAGCTATGGAATATCATGGACGAGAACTAAAGAGTGACATGTTACCAGCTTTGCAAATGCATTGCCCTTACAGTTCTCAACAGAATCTTATACGCATGCTTACCCGACTCTGCTCTTTACAAACTAGAAAACACCAACTAACCTCAAAGTTAAATTTTTGATACATTTCACAGCTAAAATGTAGACCAAAAAAATACTTTTGTATTTTTATAAACTGATTATTTTTTCGCTGATTGTTCCAAACATTCCTTGACAGTGATTTAATTCCCCGATATTCTTTGATTTTCAAAGATTTTCCAGAGATTTGGCACCCTGGTAATGGAACAGAGTATTTAGAATTGTAATACGCGTTGCGGGTCACCTAAACAAGTTGAAACTAATTAGGTATAAGATTTAGAATCGTCAAACTGATTGAAGTTAGGTCATCTTATCAAATGACAAAGTAAGTTTCTCAATAACACAACAACATTCATTTAACTGCGTGAGTTATTTGGATTGTATTATAACGTTTTGAATAATGAATAATTTAATAAATTATTTTACCCAACGATTGAGACAATTTACGACATTCGTTCTTTTGCATTTAATGGCAGAAATGCCATTCAATAAGTCCTAACAGGAGCCATTTTTATCTGTATTACCGAAAATAATAATCATATGAATACCTAGATTTAACTTCAAACGTGTCAAGAACAGAAACACTAGCTCCTACAGAAAAAAAAACTAACAACAAAATGGAAAGTGAAATACATAACACAGAAGGAACTCCGTCTAATAAGACGATTACCATGAAATGATAAAATGATTGTGTACAAAACTAAGCCCTTAGTTTTTGCAAGTGTTTTCCTTTCTCTAACTAGCCTAAAATAACTCTAGTATTGAACAAGTCTAACTATTCGAAGGAATCGATTCCTCGTCATTCACGGCTTTCGCTTGCGTCCCCGGCCGGGTGGTTTCTGCGCAACTCCTTCAGTCTCACTACTTGTTGGTTGTTCCAACTCTTCCTCTTTGCTTTGGGTACCGCCGTTGACACCGTCAGCCTTCGTGTTCGAAGTCGACGGTTCATCGACATCACCATTAATTTTAGTTTTCTTTTCCACTGGTTTCTCTTTGACTTTTGTTTCCGACACAGGTGTTGGGTCCTAATAAAGATGCGAAGAGATAGTTTAAAAATAAACTAAAAGCAGTTGCCCGTTCGAATTAACCTACCTTGGTTGGTTTCTCTTCAACCAGGAACAAACTGTGCTGGCCTCCACTGGAAACTTTGAGAATCCGTTTGCCTTGCACTTGTTTGCTGTTGATTTGCACCGGGGTAAGTTCATCGTCCTCGCTTCCGGTTCCCAACTGCTGATTCGAGCCCATGCCCCATGCAAATACTTCTCCCTTATCGGTCACAGCGAACGATGTGCTTTCTCCACAGCAAATCTCAACCACATTCTTATCAGCTAAGTCCCTAACTGGGGTCACCGTTTTAGCATCTTCCGAAACATTTCCTAGTCCTAATCGACCGTACTCCTTACGGCCAATCACATGCACTTTGTTGTCGTCCTTTAAAATCAATGTGTGATGCTGACCTCCGGCAATTGTCTTCACATCCGTGAAACTCGTCTGTTCCGGTACAAATACCGGTTTAACGACATTTTCACTTGGATTTGGAATGCCTAGCTGGCAATAGTTATTCAAACCGAAGGCATATATTTTAGCGTTATTACGATCTCGGAAGTAGGTGCAGTAAGTCGAGGCCCATATGGCATCTGCTAGGACTTTTTTGCCCCTTAATGTTACAATACCGGGTTGTAGAAGGTCAGTTTTGCCCCGTCGGGATTCACCAGAAGCGGCACGGGTTGAAATTCGCCCAAGCTGACCTTGTTCCGCGCAACCGACCGTGTAGACGTAACCATTTTCGCTAAGGATCACCAAGTGGTCGCCACCGGATGCAATGTCTACTGACTTGAGACCACGAACCACCTCAACTGGGTAACGCTTGTTTCCTTCCAACGTCAAACCCATGTTTCCATGTGAATCCTATAGAGAACGACAAAAAAGTAAGGCCCGTTAATTGACGTTCCCCAAAATTGTTCCACGCCTGGTTCTTTCAAACGATGAACATCATGGATCGAAACCTTTCGTCTTTGCAGACTGAATGCCAAGCTAGTGTTAGACTAGTCTGAATTGAGTTCTACGATTCCATGGCCGTAGATTGCCATAGCTCATAGCTCGCAGATTTTACTAAAAACGCTAGCAATTCGCTCTCTCAATTGACTGGTAGAAAGTGACACCACCGAGCCGGTTTAAAGGACATCGATGATATTACTTCATCCACTCTATACTCAATTTAATCGATACAATCTAATCTTTACAATTTGATGATACCGCTCATGTCGAGTGAAGAGTGACGACAGCCAAACGTACACACATGTACTTTCTGGTAACGAAACCTTCCTTTCAAGAAAGTGTCTTGCTGAAACATTTCTACATGCTTTATCTCAGACCTTCCCGAAGCAGGTGTTGTGAGTAACATTGCCCAGAGGACGTACTCGTATGGGTGCTCCAAGTGCGAGATTAACACTAGCTTAGAACGGCGATGCTCTGATTAAGAGCTCAGAAAGGTTCTACTCGAAACATGATGTGGGATTCCTTTACCGGGTATTTGTCAATTATATCATCCAGGCCTATATCCTTAACTCAGTTAAATACTTAAAGCATGCTTCTCGAACCCCACTATCCCATTCGGCACCTTCAGCAAAAGCAAAAGTTATGAATTAAATATGAATTCATGACACCCTAAGAATATGGTGAAAACTGAAAATTTACCTACGTTAACAAAGATGCCGGTACAGGTAAAGAAGGAACAAGCGTCCCTTCTATTAGACAAAACATCAAACATACACTACTACACAACAAATTCGGCAACGAACCGGTTTGTCTAGAGGGTGACTTAACAAGGAAATGCGTTTTTTTAAATCAACCAATTGGCGGGAACGTACAGCCGATCAGCTGTAAACTCTTAGCCTATGCGACAGTTTACCGTATCATCCAAAGCCTTACCCGAAATGAGCCCCAAGCGTAGACGCGTCCATCGTTGAGCAGACACGCGGAATGTGAATCGCCGGCGGATATCTTCAGACACTCTAGTGGAAGTGCAATTTTACGTGGCACGAATTCCGAACCCTCTTCGTCGGCTGTCTGCCGGCCAAGAGCACCTTCGTCGTTGCAGCCAAACGAAAATACTTCTCCCTTTCGGCTCAGACATAGGTTGTGCATTCCGCCGGCCGATATGTCGACGATGTCCCTCAGTTTGTCGATCATGGCCGGTCGGGTCTTTTCCATTACATCTTCGCCCAGACCAAGCTGGCCAACTTCACCCTGACCACAAGCAAGAACATTTCCGCATTGCTTCGGTAAAACAGGCAGGGGAAGTGTAACTAGAAAAAAAAGGCCTGTTTTACTACCTCTTTAGCTATACAAATTTGAATATGCTTCAACTTACATTTAGCGGTGCTGGGTCGAGCTATTTTAGCTGCAGGCGCGTCTCCATTGGAAGGATTTTCACGTTTTGGTCTTCCTCGTCCCATATCTCGGTGTGGTGAGACCAATCCTGTTTGTTAGGTTAGGAAAACTGAAGTGCATACCTCGAGCAAAAAATCCCAATTTTTTTTTATTTTCCGTGAGCGGTTATGTCAAATATGATAGATTAAAAAAAAAGTTACTCAATGGTCATTTGTTTTATACCTTTCCATGTATTATTCACGCTTACTCAACGTTCACTAAAATGAGTAAAATTTTACTCAATTTGAAGAAAAGTTGCTTAATTCATGAAATGAGTAAAGCGGCTTGACTCATTAATAAGTATTCGATCGACACTAACCAACTCTCTTACGTAAATTTGAAAGAAAACCTATGGGAAAACTGTCAAATTAACCCCCCCCCCCATTTACCCCCCAAAAAAAGGGTACTTTACTGCTAAACTGCCGTTAGAAGCATAATTGTCCCTTACATATAGGAAACCTCAGAGAACATGGGACAATTATGCGTATAACGGCAGTCAACGTCGTTCAAAATTGAGTAGAAAACCACTCAATTCCGGATAAAGTGGATCAACCAAGGGATTAACTCACACACTTAAAAAATAACACCGAACTCGGTTCAATTTTCTACCGAGACACAGCGTAATAAACAAATTTCGTCCATTTAAATTAAAATTTTCGATGTTCAACTTGAAACATAAGTTAGAACATAATGACTGACCCACAATTGATACGTTGCGGATGCGTTGACGTAAATGTGACAGAAAACCTATGGGAAAACTGTCAAATCTACGCAAACGCATCCGCAACGTATCAATTGTGGGCCAGCCATAAGAATTATTATAAGTAAATAGTAAGCATGTTTCGAATGAAAATAACATTTTTTGAATCAAATTCAAGGCATGTTAATTTCAACAATACATTCATCGGGTATGTCAATTTGAGCGTGTACTTCCGTCTTCAGAACGTGAGGCCGAGGCAATGTTTCGACGCTCGCAACATGAGCCAATCTTCACATTTATTGGAAGGTTATTTGCTCGATTCCATTAGTGAAACTCTGAGCAAACTTCTTGAAGCTGGAATCTGTTAGCAACCAAAAACAAAAAAAACAAAAACAATAAACCAATACAAATAAAAAAACATATATCAAACTCCAAACAGAAAACACCAAAAACTATACACCTTAACCCCACAAACCCTCCCTACACTTACCCTCAACCCTCATACCAAAAATTGTCCCATCGTCACCCACAACCAACCCACCCATTACCTCCAAACCAAACACACCACCGCTCTCCAATTAATCATACCCTGTGGCACAATCAATTCGCTAAGACTCAAATACCCAGAATAAAGGTAATTGTTTCACCCATAGATGGGTCAATCAAAAACAACACTCAGAATATGGGTAAATTGTACTTAAAAAAGTGGGTCAACTTCATTTATTATTTGAGTTAAATAATATTATTTAAATATAAGTAAATGCATAATTTTACCTAATATCACTTGGATTAAAACATAGAACATTGGCAGTTCGTAAGCTTCATTTTGGGAAAATCGTGTAGGTTGGTTATGGAACATTCCATTTTGTTATTCAACAGACTTAGGTACATTACTAAAAGTTGGAATTGACGTAGTAGTTGATGGAAAACCACTGAATAAAAATCATTTTTATCATTATTGGTTCGGAAAATTTAGCAGTGACCGATGGTTTTGGCAGAGTCTGTGATCTTGGTAATTGTACAGAGTAAAAAGTAGTGATGAGAGTGATCACCAGTGTCGGAAGAGTCACATACATCATGAAAGTAAAAATGGAAGTGGCAATGCCGTTCTTTATATTAACATTGTTACTTTACCTGAAGAAGTACAGACCACGATTCAATTTACAACATAAATTGTTCTCAGATCGAAAACTGTTAGAAGCATCCATTTCAATTTGGGAGCAATCACTCTAAATCTCAGGGTCAATATTTGTCTTCACTTGGTTGGGAAGACAGGTGGGTAGCGGCAACAATCAGCAGTTAGTTCCAATTGGTTCACTATAGTAGTTAGGTATAAGCACTTGCAGCACAGAGAAATCCACTCTATCCTTATCGATATCTTTCCGTACTACTCACAAAAAATAAGGTCTTAGTTTTACCTATAAGTTTGCGTGAAATTTACTTCTGAAAAGTGGTTACTTTTTCATAAATAAAGTAAACATTATCTATATTGTAAGTTAACTATGTGTACTTAAATATGGGTTATAACTTTAAAATGATTTCTTGTACCATGAAAATTGTAGGAAAGTGCAAAAAAAAAAAAAATCGGACCCACACCTTCCTTTTCTCGCGATTAGTGAGGTATTGTTCACAACAAAATATCAAAAAAAAAAAAAACCATAACACCGATATTTCTAATTATTTTCTTTTCTTTAAACCAAAAAAACCTTCTTAAAAAATTTTTTAAAAAAAAAAAAATATGTTTAATAATTATATTTACTTATATTTAAGATCAACTGATCTTGGTCTATGTTTTGTTTAATTTTTGTTTTCTTCAAAAATAATCTTGTTTATTTTTCCTACTTATTTTTTTCATATGATAATTATTTTCTTTTTTTATTTTTTTCGTCGTTTTTTATTGTTTCTTTTACCTGTTGTGTGCTCCCCCCAAAAAAAAAAAAAAAAAGAATCGGGTTTACCTGTCAATCACCCTGTTCTTTCACCGCCGCGAAAACACTAGCTTCACGGTATTGTTCTTTTTTTACCTTTTCATAACTTTTTAGACACATTTCACTGGTTATTACACTATTGAGTTTGTCAATTTTTGGTGGCCAACACCGAACAACCGACTTCTCCAAACTCTCCGACGGCGTCGCGGCGGGCCGGCGTGCGTGCCGCGGGGGCCGGAACGTGACAACGGTGTGGAAAATCTTCATATTTCTGGGCTATTAATTAATTGTTTTCATATGTTTTGGGGGTCTGTAATCTGACGCGATGAAAACGACTCCCATATATATTTAGATGATTAATATCATCCATCCTATTGAGTGGGGGTTGCTTAGTTAGATATCTGTTCCATACTACATGAACCAGTAACAAGAAAATTTTGTTTAAAAAACGAAAAAATAATGTTTTAATAATTATATCTTACTTTTATTTAAGATCAAATGATTTTCAAATAAATAGCTGTCCTAGGGGCAAGACACTGAGCAATCCTGAGTAACTCTGAGCAACTATGAGCATCTCGTATTCACTGGATTCATATTGTGATATTGAACATTCCTACCTTTTGGTTGCTTGGTTTTGACAGTGAAATTGCATTATATAAACAAGAAAGGTCTGGCGTCAAAGTAACCGAATCAACATTGTGGTTTTCAAATGATACGCGTAATTCAGATGGTTCAGCGAGTCAAGAAAGTTGTGATGTTCGAAATGGTTAACATGAAATATACCATTTTGATGAACGAGTATTGATTTGATTCTATTTAATTTTAGACGACACTCGATCTCCCAATAATACGAAAACTAGGGACAATCATGAAAACGCTATGAATGATTCAGCGCTTCTCAAAATTTTAACAGAGCTACATGACAAAACAAGAGAGACTAGCCTACATGCTCGAAGGTATAATGACTTGGAAAAGGATATTTGTACCTTCGCATATTTGACAGCCGGAAACGCTCATTACGAATTTATTAATTCAAATTTGGCGACAATGTCCAAAAAAAAAACAATTCATAGGCACATGCACAAAAACACTATTCACATACAGGAAGGTATCATAGACGTTGTTGGTTTAAAAACATATTTGGTTAAAAACGCATTTCCGTTAACCGTCGTACTATGTGAAGATGCGACAAAAATAACCGCTGCTACATGTTACGATCATAATACTGATTCGATTACCGGACTTGTGCCACCGTTGGCTTCGAATGGTTTGCCAACGCAAGGTATGTTTCAAGCAACCACCCCGTACAAAATCGCAAGTGACTTGAAATCTTACCATGTCGGAAGGCTATAAGTTCAGATAGCACTTTCTTTGACTAGAGAAGCCGCCCCCTATGTTATTTATCATGTTTGCTCGAATAACCAATTTGACTACAACGATGTACTCAAGCGTTGGGCTTACACCGAATCTCTTTTGAAACGCCATGGGATCACCGTTTTGGCTAATGCATCAGATGGTGACTCGCGGCTAATGAAAGCCATGAGAATCAGAGCAGGATTTGATAGACCATGTTCATCATCAACATGGGGCCCCTGGTTTCGAGTAGACTGCTTCGGTAAAACCATAGACTAACTGTAAGACCAGTAGGTCCCGAACAAATACGATTTTTTTTCTTGGCTCAGTCAGTACTAGCACATCGGTCCCAAGCTCGGTCCCAGCCCCGCTTAATAATACCCCTAATAATGAACTCACACGAACACACTCTCAAATATTCTGTCAAAATAACACAGCAAATCAAAACAAAGTCACAAATATGTATAGTAAGGTGCTGGCTTCAAGGTGTACTTCGGACCAAGGGGTTCTACAACAGTGAACCAATTTCAAATCGCTAGTTGCATATTGATTGTTGGTAAAACTCCTATCAATGTGCAGGATATGATTCATACCATAAACAAATTTCGAAATCGAATGCTGAAAGGAGATATGATCATTGGTAAATCTTTTTTAAATAATAATCTATTGGTGTAGTATCACTGAAGTATTTTTTGTTGCTCAAATGGTTAAATGGTTAATCACACTCTAATACACATCTAGTACATTTTAAACTACACGACAACACACAAATTTTGTTTGCTTTTGATTTTTGTAAACTCTTGGCAGCAAAAAGAGATCTCAATGTTCATTTCTTTCTTTACACCAAATTTATGTTATCCATCCTAATAGCACCCAAAAATACAGATTTTTTAATTGGGAAAAACACTCATATTCGAATCATTCCACGTTTCCATTCAAGGAAAATACATTATAAGGAAAGAGCACTTGAAACAACTCATCAATACACACAGTAAAGACAAGCATGGATTATGTATTTCGGATATCGATTTAAAAGATAATATGAAATTTGGCCCTACGTTAAAGCTAATTAATCCTGAATTGATAGAATTTCTTGAAAAAAAAACGTTCCCGACAGCAAGGGCACTGCGTTATTTTTAAATCTTATGCACCGTATGTATCGATCATACGTGGAAGCAAACATGCCTTTCCTCGAACGTGTCGAGGACATTTGGTAAGTTAACTGTAAACTTTTCGCTTCTATTAGTTTTTTTTTTCTGATAAAATCATTTTTTTTAGGACAACAGTATTCACAGTACGCGGATCGAGAAATTATTGTAAGAAAAAATACAAAAATCTAACGGAGTGTATTACAACAAACGCATACCATTGCCTTGAACTAGACGCACATGCGATAATTCAATTTATTTGTATTTGCCGCGACAACAATGTCCCTGAGCAATGTATTATGGAATATCTCTCGAGTCAACCCTGTGAAGAACTGTTTCGCGAATTAAGATCGATGTCTTCAACGAATCAAACGGTTGTAAATTTCTCCATCAAAGAGCTTACGGAGAAACTACGGAGAGTATATATGAAAAGATGCATCATGTACAAACACCACGATCAGATCAATTTCCCCTACATCAACACCAAACGACAGAACCAGTCTTGTCTGATTCTACCATCTAATGATGATATAAAGGCTTCTGTCGCAAAATGCAAAACAAACGCTCAAAAGACGTTACTGGGTCTCGGAATGGAACCATCAATGATTGGCATGAGTGATTCATTATTAAATCATGTGGATAACGGAGTTCATAGGTGTTGATGTAGAAGACAGTTCTGATGAGGAGTATTTTAAACTTGATATTTATAATGACCAGGGTAATGCTCGGTGTGATGACAATGTTACTGATGGCTCCTCGACAGTGTACTACGCTGCCGATCTTTTCAGCAATTGTGAGGAATTAAAATTGAAAAGTTCTGCATCTGGACTAAAACACACGTTCAAGATTGCAGATTCTAGCGGCCGGATTAAAAATGTAAAAAAGTGGATGCTAACCGAAGGCAGGCACAGGTTATCTGCGGATAGAATGAGACGGTTTCAGCAGAATTAATTGTTATACCATGATTATCCTCCTTTACTCTACTGATCTTGTATAAGTTTGTGATCTTAGTTGTGATTTATAAACCAAAATTTGTGTAATTAAACTTCTTGTTTTTATTTTCAATTAATGTTGTTTTCTTTTTCTAAAAGTAGAACAGTGTAATAGAAACTGGAGTCTACTGATAAAAATAACTGTAAATGCTGCACTAGATCATAGAGGTATTTTTTCGCAAATAGATAATTAAGAAAAGTATATCGAATTTGTTATTAAAGAACCCCATTTACATAATGTATCTCACACCACAACACTATCTGCAAAACATATTGTGTTTCATTTTGATCGGGCCAAACGAGTAAAGTTGAAGTAAAAACTTATTCCTGTTGGATTTTGTATCGCTTTCGGAAACACTCCAGAAGTTCTTCGAAAGAAGAGTATCTTTTTCGTCGTGGTTCCCCTTGCCTACCGTTGATTTTCAAATTGAACAAGTGTGCCTGTTGCTGCTGGTTGCTGTAGTTTGCTGTTACTGTTGGTCATCGGTGTTTTGCATCCGTGCTGCTGTTCGACGTTTGTCAGGTTTAGCTACAGGTATAAATGTGGCAGAACGACTCTATCCGATGTTAGTCCTGTGCATTAGCAATGCTTCCCACAGTCAAAGCCAACGTCGAATGGGTTGGGTCAATCAATCCATGCAATGGGAATATGTGGCATTTATTGACTGCCGAACAGATCACCTCCTAAAAGAAACCAAGCCGAATCGACCATCGCAAAACTGCAGTTTTCAATATTTGCGGTTGGTCGAACCTGCTTGGTTTCTTTTTGGAGGTGATTCTTTAGGCAGTCAATTAATTCCACATATTCCATTTATTTTTCGTCTTCCTACAAGAAACAATGAAACAATATTAATCAAACTACTTACCGTAATCAGGGCCCAATTCCTCCTCGCAATACTTGCCTTCTTACTATACGATTATAAATTATTTTCTCAGACTGTAAACATACTGCTGTCATTGGTTGCCAAGGTTGCCACCGTAACCACCGTCACATTCAAGCTAGTGCTGCCAGAACACTTTAGATCGAGTTAAAAATTATACAAGTTGATGGAAGCTGATGCATTCTGAGCAATCGTGAGTTTGATGATCAAATATGAGTGAAGTTGTTTTATTCGTTTTCACACACATGTTTTGGCATTCCCACCACTCTACATCTTGGGGTGCAAATTTGATGAATCCTGAGTAACTTTGAAGAAATAAGTTACTCACGAGAAAGCTGTCTTGCCCCATGTAAAAAAAAAAAAAAAAAAAAAAAAAAAATAAAAAAAAACTTAAACAAAAAAAACCAACCCAATTTTAATTTACAATTTTTTTTTAATTCTAACAATCATTATTAATTTCTAATCGAATCGCTTTGCAGTCTTGAAAGAATAGTTTCCTTGGAAGATTTACCAGATATTGATTGGATTGAATTATTTTTAGAGGACAACGGGTCACTTCACCAGATTTTTCTTTGATAAAGTAAGCTTCCCCATAGAAAATCCTATGGAAAATTAAAACCGTGGGCGCTAAAATATAGTTTCACCAGTCGAGCTGAAATTTTGAGCAGTTATTATAGGACCCCAAAGGCTCCCAAAAATCAAAGGGGAGTGGAATTTTTTCTTCTTTCATATGTCCGTGTCCCAGGCCAATGTACACTCCTTGTGATTATGGGTATTCTTCACCCATATTTTGTTAAACTGAACTTAGCGTGTATGTTCTTTGAAATGGCTGTGGTAGATTAATGAGGCAAGCTTCCAAGGTCGAAACATTCAAGGAAAAAACAATAATTGTTTACATTTGTCAATTAGGCCATAATGGAAAATCTTTGTCGATTTCAGTTGTCAGATGTCCAAAATCGTCAAAATCATGGTGTGTC
This sequence comes from Aedes koreicus, assembly GCA_024533555.2. Taxonomy (NCBI): domain Eukaryota; kingdom Metazoa; phylum Arthropoda; class Insecta; order Diptera; family Culicidae; genus Aedes; species Aedes koreicus. Next base: position 72,258 of record JAHHFK020004384.1, on the reverse strand, counting down.
AACTATGGTGCATCTATGTGATTGACAGCGACGCACACCCCCTGTGAATTCATAGAAATGGGTAAAATATTACTCATTATTGCCTTTTGTATATTCATCATGCATGCAAACGTCATTGTTATTGTACCTGAACGTATAGGTACGTTGGTCGCGAACTTAAACTTTTGTCACTCGTTTCCCCGCCCGAAACTTCATTCGTCGTCATTCGTTCGTTGAATTCAGGCTTCGTCTATTCTAACCTCAAGAAAAGGAACTTAATTCACAAAATAGTGATATGGGGCGAGGAAGACCGAAACGTGAAAATCCGTCTAACGGAGAAGCGCCAGCAGCTAAAGTAGCTCGTTCCAGCACCACAAAATGTAAGTTGTAGCATATTCAAATTTGTATAGTTAGAAGAGATACTTAAATAGAAATCTTTTTTTTTTTTTTTAGTTACACTTCCCCTGCCTGTTTTACCGAAGCGATGCGGAAATGTTCTTTCTTGTGGTCAGGGTGAAGTTGGCCAGCTTGGTCTGGGCGAAGATGTAATGGAAAAGACCCGACCGGCCATGATCGACAAACTGAGGGACATCGTCGACATATCGGCCGGCGGAATGCACAACCTATGTCTGAGCCGAAAGGGAGAAGTATTTTCGTTTGGCTGCAACGACGAAGGTGCTCTTGGCCGGCAGACAGCCGACGAAGAGGGTTCGGAATTCGTGCCACGTAAAATTGCACTTCCACTAGAGTGTCTGAAGATATCCGCCGGCGATTCACATTCCGCGTGTCTGCTCAACGATGGACGCGTCTACGCTTGGGGCTCATTTCGGGTAAGGCTTTGGATTCTGATACGGTAAACTGTCGCATAGGCTAAGAGTTTACAGCTGATCGGCTGTACGTTCCCGCCAATTGGTTGATTTAAAAAACGCATTTCCTTGTTAAGTCACCCTCTAGACAAACCGGTTCGTTGCCGAATTTGTTGTGTAGTAGTGTATGTTTGATGTTTTGTCTAATAGAAGGGACGCTTGTTCCTTCTTTACCTGTACCGGCATCTTTGTTAACGTAGGTAAATTTTCAGTTTTCACCATATTCTTAGGGTGTCATGAATTCATATTTAATTCATAACTTTTGCTTTTGCTGAAGGTGCCGAATGGGATAGTGGGGTTCGAGAAGCATGCTTTAAGTATTTAACTGAGTTAAGGATATAGGCCTGGATGATATAATTGACAAATATAAAGGAATCCCACATCATGTTTCGAGTAGAACCTTTCTGAGCTCTTAATCAGAGCATCGCCGTTCTAAGCTAGTGTTAATCTCGCACTTGGAGCACCCATACGAGTCCGTCCTCTGGGCAATGTTACTCACAACACCTGCTTCGGGAAGGTCTGAGATAAAGCATGTAGAAATGTTTCAGCAAGACACTTTCTTGAAAGGAAGGTTTCGTTACCAGAAAGTACATGTGTGTACGTTTGGCTGTCGTCACTCTTCACTCGACATGAGCGGTATCATCAAATTGTAAAGATTAGATTGTATCGATTAAATTGAGTATAGAGTGGCTGAAGTAATATCATCGATGTCCTTTAAACCGGCTCGGTGGTGTCACTTTCTACCAGTCAATTGAGAGAGCGAATTGCTAGCGTTTTTAGTAAAATCTGCGAGCTATGAGCTATGGCAATCTACGGCCATGGGATCGTAGAACTCAATTCAGACTAGTCTAACACTAGCTTGGCATTCAGTCTGCAAAGACGAAAGGTTTCGATCCATGATGTTCATCGTTTGAAAGAACCAGGCGTGGAACAATTTTGGGGAACGTCAATTAACGGGCCTTACTTTTTTGTCGTTCTCTATAGGATTCACATGGAAACATGGGTTTGACGTTGGAAGGAAACAAGCGTCTCCCAGTTGAGGTGGTTCGTGGTCTCAAGTCAGTAGACATTGCATCCGGTGGCGACCACTTGGTGATCCTTAGCGAAAATGGTCACGTCTACACGGTCGGTTGCGCGGAACAAGGTCAGCTTGGGCGAATTTCAACCCGTGCCGCTTCTGGTGAATCCCGACGGGGCAAAACTGACCTTCTACAACCCGGTATTGTAACATTAAGGGGTAAAAAAGTCCTAGCAGATGCCATATGGGCCTCGACCTACTGCACCTACTTCCGAGATCGTAATAACGCCAAAATATATGCCTTCGGTTTGAATAACTATTGCCAGCTAGGCATTCCAAATCCAAGTGAAAATGTCGTTAAACCGGTATTTGTACCGGAACAGACGAGTTTCACGGATGTGAAGACAATTGCCGGAGGTCAGCATCACACATTGATTTTAAAGGACGACAACAAAGTGCACGTGATTGGCCGTAAGGAGTACGGTCGATTAGGACTAGGCAAGGTTTCTGAAGATGCCAAAACGGTGACCCCAGTTGGAGACTTAGCTGATAAGAATGTGGTTGAGATTTGCTGTGGAGAAAGCACATCGTTCGCTGTGACCGATAAGGGAGAAGTATTTGCATGGGGCATGGGCTCGAATCAGCAGTTGGGAACCGGAAGCGAGGACGATGAACTTACCCCGGTGCAAATCAACAGCAAACAAGTGCAAGGCAAACGGATTCTCAAAGTTTCCAGTGGTGGCCAGCACAGTTTGTTCCTGGTTGACGAGCAACCAACTAAGGTAGGGTGGTTCAAACGGCTAAGTGCTTGTAATTTTCTAATAAATTTGCTCTCGTTTATTTATTAGGAACCAACACCTGTGCCGGAAATACAAATCACGGAGCAACCAGTGGAAAAGAAAGTGAAAACAAATGGTGAAGCTTCGACTTCGAACACGGACGACGACGGTGTCAAGGGTGATACCGAAAGCAAGGCGGAAGAGGAGGAAGAACAACCAACAAGTACTGAAACTGATGAAGTTGCCAAGAAGCAGAATGGCCGGGGACGCAAGCGAAAGTTATGAACATAGATGAGGAACCGATTCTTCGAATAGTTAGACTTATTCAGTTTTAGGGACTTTTTAGACTAGTTAGGGAAAAGACTTGTAAAAACTAAGTATTTAGTTGTGATCACAATCATTTTATCATTTCATGACATCTTATTAGTCGATGTTCCTTCTGTATTATTTCATTTCCCATTTTATTGATAAACGTGTTGGTCCTAAATGCCAGTGTTTCTGTTTTTTTTTCACGTTACTAATATCATTTATATGTTAATCATTGTTCTTTATTCAGATAAGAATGGGACATGTTAGGACTTATTGTTTGGCATTTGTGCCATGAATTACAAAAACAAAAACCAACGAAATTTGCCTCCCATGTTATTAAATCATTAAATCTCTTTTCAACACCTTAAAATTAATAAAAAAATATGTACCACAAAGTAATATTTGATTTGATGAATTCATTTTTCTTTGAAATTCGTTGTATTGGCTAATCCTAGGGTATTAACTCACAGGATAACTACACTTGAAATAATCGATATTGTCGATCCAAGCGTTCTTGCATATCCATTTAGAACTAAGTATGATTTTATGTGTTGTTCAAACATTTCTTAGAAACAAAGTTTTCAGTAGCAATTCGATTGTGTTCATCAGTTGACTAAAGTGCAGAAACATGGAGTTTGAAGTGCTGGTTTATGGTTTTCACGTGCGAACCACTTTCGACTGGATTGTTTTTATTTCAATCGCAAAGCGACGATTCTCATGATGGCAAACGAAAAACCCGCGAGGTCTTCGGAAAAATTGTTGCTGGAAAAGACTGTAAGCGCAGATAACTATCATTTTTGTGCTGCGTGTTGCTCGAAAATTTGTGCAAAAGAAGTCTTTGAAATCCGAAGCAAGCTATTCAGTACCTTTCTAAAGTACAATTGAAGAAGAGGTAGAAACTTTCGCGAACTTTCAAGTTGAGATTAAATAATAGAAGTTCATAATAGACAAGTGGTATAACCAACACATAACTGTTGGTATAACCAAAGACTACCAATACCTATAACTATTAGTTGTCTTTGGTCCAAGGGAAATAATCCACACTTTTTTATTGGCAAAAATCCACATAATACTGATGTTTTTACACATACCATAACCCTCTCAGAAACACAAATGAAGTTTATGTGACAAATGAAAACTCTATGTGGCCACACATAGTGGTTATGTGTCGGACACAGATATTATCAGTGCTGAGCTCCTTCACGGTACTAACAGCGTTAGAATTGACAAATGAGTTTCTGGCAAATAACAATCAAAGCAACAGAAGAGACCCTCTCGAACTTCTCATCAACATGAAATAACAACCGAGAGATATTTTTCTCTCGCGATTCTCACCCATTTCTTATATCTTGTACAAGTGTTATGTGTAACGATCATTTCGCCAAGAATAAATAAACCGGCATGGAAATTGACCATCATTTTACTTCTCTAGTACACAGAAGGTCATGATGGTCATCGCTAGTACCGATGTTTCCACCGTCAAAACCGGCTGACATCACTCCGTCAGTGGCGATGTGTTTTTTTTTTTTTTTTTTTTCTTTATTATAGTGGCTTTCAGCCTCCTGGGCTGGTTCGCCATCAGTGGCGATGTGTCCGCAGCTTGAGCTTAACGATTTAGTTAATTAAATGTTCCGTTCTTATGTTAGACCTTTTTGAATATCAAGGATTAATTTCCTATTTTCATAGGTACGACCGAATGTTACAACACGAGTTTGTACGACCGAATGTCACAACTAGAGTTTGTTTTCGCTAAATTTCTCTTGAATTAGTCGATTATGGGCTGCGTCAATTCTCAGCGTCAAAATTGGCAAATAGTTGTCAAAATATATTTTTTCGTGATTTTTACGAGGAAGAGTAATAATGTGCAAAGCTGCAATAATAATAATGTTTATTAACCCTCTTAAGATATTGGGGTCAATTCTGACCATTGGCGCTACTTCAAGGTACGCCATCTTTTTTATATTTAAACCAATCTGGCTGAAATTTTGTGACTTTTAATATTTCACGGAATTCTTCATTTTTGCTTAAAAATATTTTTATTTTCAATCAGTTCAAGGTGGTTGCACAAATAAAGTGACACATGAGACATTAGGGTCAATATTGACCCGGATTTCAACCCTTCGTAGAATTTCGAAATTTTAACATAGAGTTTTAATGTTTATGCACCATTTAAAATGTTCTGGTTCCAAAAATGCGGCACAATCAAGACCTAATACGATAATGCCAAATGATCTCATAGAATATATACTAACTCTCTAAAGATTAATTTGGAAAAGAGCTTATTGCTGACGACCACTAGCTTCATTTGACAAACATAGACTACAGCTCCATCGCTGCTGAAAGATCTGGAACTAATATGATTACGTTAAAACATGACAAATGTCACAATGAGAAACTTTTCCGAAGATGGAAAATCTCTAGAACTTCATTCGACAAAGATAGACTGCAGCGTCATTTCTGCGGCAAGATCATGAACTAATATGATGTTATCAAAAGACGACAAATGACATTCTAAGAAACTTTGCAGAATACGGCAACTCTATAGAGCGTCATTTAAATGTAAGATGGACTGCAGCGCCATCTCTGCGGCAATATCTAGAACTAATATGATAATCTCACAAGACGACAAACGGCATACTGAGAAACTTTGCCGAAGACGACAACGTTCTAGAGCTTCATTTGGCAAATACAGATTGCAGCGCCATCTCTGCGGCAATACCTGAAACTAATATGGTAATGTCAAAAGACGACAAATGACATACTGAAATACTTTGCCGAAGACGGCAACTCTCTACAACTAGTCTGGAATGTTTTGTATGGAGTTCTGTTCACACATTGAAATCAATACCTCCTTCTATTTGTAGCAGATTCTCGGTGGCCAATGTAACTGGAACTAAGTTTTTCTACCATCAATGCATTTTTGAGACCATAACCTTTCAAATAGGGTACAATCATTGTGTCTAGGTTGAAGTTTTATAATTCTAGAAAGGGTTGAAATCCGATTCAATATTTATCCTAATGTCTCATGTGTCAGTTTTTTTTTTTAAATATCCGAGGAAGGTTAATAAAATAAAAATAATGGCTAAGATTAATAAAATGACAACATAAAAAGAAGTATTTTTTAATATGCACAGAGGTTAACACTTATTGCTGAAAATAATTTGTTTTGAATATCGTTCTCACAGAGTGAGTGATTGATTTTTTTTACTCCCTTAATACAGTCATGAAGACTTTCGTCACAAATGGTCGAATGAGATCAGCCTGTTTTTGAGTGACATAGTATTTGACCATCATTCGTGAGCTGTAATGATCATGAGAAGATGATGGTCATAGTCTTATAACTGTCATGAAAATGTACAGCACTGGATATTATCATTGCTTTTTTATCAGTGTATAACAATACGTCATCGCTCAGAATTCGATGGTTCCGCATTAGACACTCCACACGGGCCTTGATCACACGACTGAGAATTTTGGTGTCAACGTCGAGCAGGCGGATCAGGCAATATACTCTCGCTGTCCCATCTCCACCTCTCTTTTGACGAGTGCGATTATGCTATCGGTAAATTCCGATGGAAACTCATTCGTCGTGGCTCAATTGATAACAAAGTAGAGTTCCCTATATATGACGTCATATGTAGAATTCAACCGGCAGGCCTTCGCTGTCCGGCGATTTTCGTTTCTGCAACGTTCGGATAACATTTTGTAACTCGTCTATACTGATCACTGCCATTAGGACAGCGTTTGCTTCATCGTTCTCGGGCCCAACGTTTTAAAAACGTTCTCTCTCCATAGGTCCCTGAAGTATTGGAACACGTGCTGCTCTAGCTAGAGAGCCCTGAATTTGTTCTCCTCGCTCGTTCTGCATTTCTGTTATCGTTGTTTTTTTTCTGCCTTCTATCACCCAACTGGAGCTTGTTGGCATACCGAAAAGAAAGTCTCATTGAGTCGTTTGTAGTTTTGCGTAAACTGACGCTGTTGCGTGAGCCTTTGTGATTGATGGTAACCCAAGCAACCAAAAGTTCGAATTTTACTTGAGAAGAGTATTTTACTCAGAAGTTCACATTTAGTTGAAATTTAGTTCCATGGAACTTTTTTGCTGAATAACAAGACACTTCACGTACAGGCAGAACCTAATTTTCTCTAAAGTGTCATTAACATTTACAACAACTTGAAAGTTCAAGAAAAGTTTCTTGTTGCTATTCAACTCAACTTTCAAGTTCATATGTTGTTAGGTGAGAACTTGCTTTGAACTTCAAAAATCTATAACACAAAGTTCAATCAAAGTACTAACCGTACTTTTAATCAGCGCAAAAGTTTACAATAGATCTCTGTTGAACTACTTTCCTACTCTTTGAAGTACACGTAAAGTTCTGAGTAACACTTTAAAAAATGTCAAAAAGATTGTTTACATTTGAAGAGTGATCTGGTGTTGTGTTTTAAGTTTGACGGAGCAAAAAAATGGATTTTTCAAAGACAATAAAAAAATAACGGCTTATTTTATTGCAATCGTAAAAAACTGTTAGCTAAATGGGATGCGGAAAACGAAGCAGTCACTCAATAAGGTAAACTTAATTAATTTGTAGTTCAGATTGAGTTCTAGATGAACTAATCAGAGACTTTTAAACTTTTAGTTCAGATTACAGGGAACATAAAAGTACTAATGCATAGAATCAACGTTTCGAGTAAAATTATAGCATAACCTACCTCGTTCATATGGCACAGTGGTAAGTATCCCGGTTTTAAAGACGAGGACTCGAGTTGGAGACTAGGTAGTTATTATTTTTGAAAAAAAAATAAATTAATTAAGAAAAAATCATCAAATTGAACACAATCATCATTTCACACACAGCACTCTAAAATTAAATTTTCGGCAGGATTAGAAAAGAACAAAAATGTCGAACAATAATAGATGTCCTTTATTTTTTTGGTTCTGTTGATTTCGTTTGAGGTACTTTTTGAGCTGAATAGCATTCTCTACAACCTCTTGAACGAACCTTTCGTGAACTTCAAAGTTCTCTTTAGAAGTTGATAAGAATGCTGCTAGAAGCTTAAACATTGAATATGAAGAAGAAAGTTCGGTTAATTACTTAAAAAGTCAGCTGAATTGAACTCTCATCATAATCCTTCGATTTGCTGGTTAAGCCATAAAACATCCTTTTATCAGAACTTTTGGTTGCTTGGGAACCAGCATGATGGGATTATCCCATCCCCCCCCCCCCCCGCCCGCGCAATCGTATGACGCTCCCCATCCCACCAGACTACAAAATGACAACAATCCCAACAACGAACAAATTATATTTTTTTCCCCCCCCACCCCCCCTTTAACAATTTTACCCCCCCGCCGCCCCCACCCCCCCCCCACCCCCCCCCCCCCCTTTTTTTTTATAAAAAAAAAAAGGGGGGGGGGAGGGCACCCCTCTTCCTCTCCCCCCCCCCGGCCCCGGGCCCGGCCCCCCATTCACAATAATAGCATCGTCCCCCGCAAAAAAAAACACAACAGTTGCACCACCCCCCCCCGCCCCCCCCCACCCCCCCCCACAACCTATACAACATAGCCCCCGCCCCCCCTTTTTTGTGCCCGCCCGGGGGGGGGGGGGGTACATTTTTCCCCCCCGGGGGGGGGGTTTTTTTTTTCTTTGGGGGCCCCCCCGCCCACCACCCCGGAACAAATTCCCCCCCGAAAAAGACGTGTCGCGTTTAAAAGAGAAGGAAAAAACCGACCATCGCCAAAACTTTCCCCGACGGCGCATAGACGTTACATAGAGTCGTGTTTTGCACTCTTAAGGCTATAAGGCGGTCATCCAACGTTGAAACCCAGGAGGGAGAGCAGCTCATTCTCCATCTGCTGGAGGAAAACAACATCTAGCTCTAGCGATCGAACAAAGGTCCGGAGAGCGTCAATTTTTATTACGTTTGTGATATTGTTGATGTTTATAAAAGTGAGATTGTAACTGGAGAACTCAGCAATTAGGACATTTCGTTACTCCCGTCTTGCTTGTCGTTAGAATTGTCCTCCACGCGAGCCTTCTTTCCTGGTGGTCGGTTGCGGAGATGCCCTCTGGGATTCAACGTAGGAAACACCTGTTCTGGATACGTAGCACTTCACCTTGTTTCAGACAAAAAATTTGCACTTTTGCACTGTCTGGCTTCTTCGACACTGGTAATAGCTTGTTTTCAACTTCAAGACAGGAAAAACGCGTGTTCTACTCGGAAGTTGAGCACTTATTTCATAACAGCAGGCAAACGGACTGCTGTTCGATCGAACAGTCGAGGTTGTTGACATCGCCGGTTGTGTATAATTCTATAGCTCTTCAAGCCCAATGAGTAGCTACTGAGAGAAGTACTGCGTAAGCATAGACTAACTCTAAGACCAGTAGGTCCCGAACAAATACGATATTTTTCTTGGCTCAGTCAGTACTAGCACATCGGTCCCAAGCTCGGTCCCAAGCTCAATGATTCGCCCCTAACAACGTAGCTCACACCAACACATTCTCAAATGTTGTGTCAAAATAACATAGTGAATCAAAACAACAACCAAGATACTAGTACCGGAAGGTACCGAAAAGCGCAAGAATTATTGCAAGGTGCAGACTGCAAGGTATACTTCGGACCTAGGGGTTCTACAACAGTGAACCAATTTCAAATCGCTAGTTGCACATTGATTGTTGGCGTAAGTATCCTGGTGTCTCGATACATAAAGAGCGATTCAATAGACTACGCGTAGAAGCGCCGAATTGTGCAATAGCAAATAATATTTCTGACCAAGAAATTTTCAATATCGATTATTAATAATAGATTGATCGCGCACGGGCGGGGATCCTACGTTGTGTATTGATTATGTGTATAAGCGATTGAAATGAAATAATGAGCACCGATTGTTCGGCCGTCCTGCCATGGCGGAGGCATATGAGAAACTGTTTTATGTATCTCTTATTGTCTAGTTGAAGCAGTACAGTGGTTAGGGTATGGGAACATATTGTCGATGTCGATTCGAATCTGACTGTCGTGCACTTGAAACGAGCTTATGGCTGTTTTAAGAACTCTAAAATTGCTTGTGAACTTGTAACTATACTAAAAGAACATCAACTACATTCAGTATCGTTGTAAGATTAAAAAAAACTATTAACTTTCAGACTCGTTTCGGGTGATCATCGCCTGTTCAGTTCTCTCAAACTATGTTAAACTAGATGGAGCTATGTCCCGGTGTGCAGTATGTACAGAAGGTATATTTGTACTACACAGAGAATTCTTGCACACAAGCTGTGCAGAACTGTATTTATTTTGTTGCGAGAATTCTCACCCTGTGCATGAGTGCCCAAAGTACAAAAGCAATTCGATAAAGGGCAGCGTTCCATCACTGGACGACACAAGAGGCAGACTTATGGAGAAATGCAATCTGCAATAGCCGTTCTAGATGAAAATCAATGTTCACCTTTGTCAGCTGACGAATTTCCCAATGGTAACCACAACCAGCCGAACACAAAAAGGGAGCCCAGATCATATCGTTCAAAGTAGTGCTGACGACAACAAACTTTGTCCAATCCATCCCCAATATACCTTGTGATCAAAAAGTTCCGGTAATTTTCAATTTAAAAAGGCCGCCTTTATTTTTTCGGTAAAATCTTTTTAGTGTAAGATGGCAACACTAGTTCTGATATTCTGTCAAAGTGTGAGAGCAAATTATCCATTAGTTTTGTTTTGACAACTGCTTTTGTTAGTCGAAAAATAGACGCTCGGCGATTTTTACCATGGATAAAAAATTGGAACAACGCGTTTGTGTGAAATTTTGTGTTGCAAACGGATTTTCTGCAGCGGAAACGCTCAGAATGTTGCAAAAAGCCTTTGGTGAGGACTCTATGTCACAAAATCGTACATTTGTTTGGCACAAAGACTTTAAAGAAGGCCGTGAAAGCGTGAGTGACATGCCGCGTTCTGGACGACCATCGACCTCAACTACCGATGAAAACATCGCTTCCGTGAAGAATTTAGTTATGGAAAACCGCTCAATTAGCATTCGGGAGATAGCTGCACTCCTTGATATCTCATTTGGATCGACCGAACACATTTTGACGGAAATTCTGGGCATGAAACGCATTGAAGCACGACTTGTTCCAAAAGAGCTGAATTTTTTGCAAAAACAGCATCGAGTTGAGGTCGCTAAACAGATGATTGCGAACGCAGATAGCGATCCCACATTCATGGAACGCATCATAACTGGTGATGAAACGTGGGTATATGAATTTGATATGCTCACAAGTCAACAATCGTCCGAATGGCGCGCCGAAGATGAGCCGAAACCAAAAAAATCACGACAAAGTCGCTCCAAAATTAAAGTTTTACTGACCGTTTTCTTTGATTTTCGCGGTGTCGTCCATTCTGAATTCCTTCCAGAAGGTCGAACGGTTAACAAAGAGTATTATTTACAAGTTATGAGACGTTTGCGTCAGGCAATTCGAAAGAAGAGGCCAGAATTGTGGCGCAATAATTCGTGGATTTTACACCACGATAACGCTCCATCACACACCGCGCTCACTATTTGTGAATTTTTGGCCAAGAACTCCACCAATACCATCAAACAAGCACCATATTCACCAGACCTTGCCCCGTGCGACTTCTTTCTCTTCCCAAAACTGAAAATTCCGCTCAGAGGTAGGCGTTTTGAATCGATTGATGCGATAAAAAAGAATTCGCTGGAAGAACTGAAAGCCATACATTCATCGGCCTATAAAAAATGTATGGATGATTGGATAAAGCGCTGGCATATGTGTGTTGCCTCTAATGGCGAGTACTTTGAAGGCGATAATAAAGATATCAATTAAAAATTGAAATAAATGCGTTTTTTTTCAAATTACCGGAACTTTTTGATCACAAGGTATGTCACCTCTTTTAACCTCGGGTAAACCGCGAGTAAACGGTCCATGGACTTGCAAGTACTACTAAATGTAGTAATAATACATTCTTTCATTTAGAAAATGCTACAATTTGGAAATTTACAAAATATGTAATAAAATACGATGTTTGGATCAGCTCGAAAAAGTAATATGAATTTCTGTTCAACATCATGCACATAAGTGGAGCATCACAAAACGTACAAACTAACATTAAAAATCGTGTGAAGTTCTAGGACATTCCATATATGGTCGATAATGTTGTATGCAGGAGTTCATATTTTTTAGAACAATTTCATGCGAGTTGCTGCTTCGTGTGGAATGAAATACAATTTTACATGCTCTGATATCTACATCACAATGAAAATACGGATTTTTTTTCTGTGAAAATTGGGTTAAACTTTCGTTTTTAGACACTTTTTCCAGGCATATTGCTCTTGATTATGATTTAAACATTGTCTAACTAAACTTTAAATTGGTTGACGAGCCCCTAACGTTGTAAATGTTCGTCTTGCGATTTGTTCATTCCAGGGTTCATTCCAGGCTTTTGCACGGATTGAATGATAATCGTCCTATTTCCGTAAGTGATGGTTTTGTTTTCGTATTGACAGTCGACGCATACAATGATGATCATCCTTTGACAAACTGAATTTCCGTTTGGGTCTCAATTAAAGCAATAATCATACACGAATGTGCGGACAATTTGGTTCAGTGTACGATACCACCATTGGAACTTCAGAAGTCGGTTGGCTACGACTTTAATGTAATAATTTATTGAATTCAATGTTTTCAAATCGGTGGCAGGATAGAACAATTTGAGCTCATTAAAAACCTACATTGATAAATAATTGCTTGCTCTTTTCATTAACGATGGCATTGCTCAAAATAAATATTCATGCGTTTAAACATGGCTGAAATTCTCATATACCTACTGAGGCCATCTGAGATATGAGAGTCACCTTGGTGTACATACGATCGAGGTATACCTGTGTACACTCATGAGATTTTGACAGCAATAGAGTTTGCATCCACTCTCCCTTAAGTACTAAGTCCTTTAATATAATTTATTCTTGATCATTTATTGAAATTCATACATACGTCCCTACACAATAGATTACAACTCGTAACAAAATTACCAATGGTAAATTTCAGATAAAATCAGTACTAAAATAAACTTGTATCACAAATTAATGCAACTGACTAGAATAGAGTCCATAGGAAGACTAATCCACGATTTCGCATGAGTATATATTGATACTTATTAATTTGCCCTTAATGTTTAACTTATTTAATTTTTACCATTATTTTTCATGTATTCCGATGTCAGAACTTTTTAACCCTCTCAGAAAAGAAGAAAATAAACATATTAAACAAAACATTTGGATTTTAAAAACACTGCGACACTATCAACATAGGTAGGTTGAATAATGGTACTCAACGGTTGCAATATACGGAATGATTTAAATCAGATGTGGTGGTGGTCCACAGCCGAGGCTTTCGGTCGATCCTAGGGCGAGCGAAGTCAGTATGGTGCGACGGCCTGGATGAACCCCGAGGTTTTCCCAATTGATCCACGATAAGCGAGCCGTCAAATCTAAAAAATAAAGAAACATCAGAATCAGGTGCCTCTTTCTGAAGTAAAACTACACTCTTACCACTTGTATTCCAATCCGCTCGATTGGCCTTGATCTCTCCTCGGAGACATTTTTCGACGTATGTCAAAGGATCGTAGTCCGCTTCGAGCACCTCTCGCAACAGAGCGATGTATGCAATTGCCAGCCGAAGCGTGTCGATTTTGCTCAAGCGCTTCTCATAAGGAAATGTTGGCACGTGGACGCGCAACTCGTCGAACGCTGAGTTAATGCTGCTGTTTGACATGGGAATATGTGTTATGATCATCCGATTTTAATATATTAGGTAAAAAACCTCTACTAACCCGTTTGGAGCTGATCTTAGAACTCGCTTACGCTCTCTCACGTTGGTTTGCTGACGTTGAATTTTGTATGGAGCAGAATTGTACGGATGGTTGAGCGATGTCGACAAAGAAGGGCTTGCCGAGCTGGGGGATTCCAAGCAATCTGCAGAATAAAATAATAGAAGAAGTGTTAAGTAGTAGATGTTATGTAAAAACTTTTAGGAATATGAGTCAATTTGTGATGGACGAAGCGCATGTCTTTGTTTCGGTCAGTAACGGCCTTTCTACTTCTCGATAGATTTCTGATTTTCGATTTTTGAATATTTTTGCGCCAATTGATTGAAAATTCATCCGATATTTTTATGGATATGGACCATGAACAATAAGCTATGTGCTCCCCTGTCATAATGGCATACCAACAATCAATGGGAAACTAACGATTTACAATTAGCTTATAACATATTTGGCTCATTTTGTTCCAACTACGTTAGCTACATATAGTCACCCATATATGGGTGACCCTTGAGCTGTCATCATGACTTTTGCGTTCGTCAATTCAGCGCCAACATTTGATTAGGGCGAATCTGCTTTTGTAAACAAACACTTAATCTGCTACTTTATCGGAAGTTGAATACAATTAATTCAAATTGAATATATCAGCGGATAGAGATAAAGCCCCTCTTCCTTAAAGAGTGCTTAATTTGTATTTTTGTTCAAGAGAAAATGACTACGAAAGCCATTGTTTACAAAAGCAGATTCCCCCTAATCTAATGTTGGCGCTGAATTTAGTTTTATCGGCACTAGTAGTGGGTGATCATGAATCGAGATTTCGAAGAATCGATCACACGCCATTCCAAAACAAGCCAAACATATGTAAACCTTAAATCTGAAGTAAGCATTGAGTAATCACAATTTACTCAGAAGGAAAAACATTGAGGCATACGTTCATAATAACCGATAATCAAACTCATGAAAAAAATTTCTTCAGATGACAACCCTCTTCGTGGTAGTAATACAATGTGAAAATTATGCAAGAATACCGTATGCGTGATAATGTTTGCTCCATCAAACAAATAAGGTTCCCGTTGCACCTGTGCATATAATGCCTTGGTTTTCTTTGCATGCACGTAAGCTTTATTTCATATCATAGTAGGCTTACAGTAGAAGAAGTCGATTTCTTTAGCGTGACAGTTACACCATGAAGAAGCGGCAGCGTTTTCGTGATTTCTCCCACGCGCAAATGTCGCAATAATACATTTCAATCGCCGTGAGAGTGTCCCGGTGGACCGTGAAAAGGGTTCTGGACCGAGAAAAGAAAGAACAACTATCCGCAAAGGTTACCACAGCTCGTCCGAGGTCAGCTCGGATTCCGAGGGTTATCGCTGCCATCATAAGGAAGATTCAGGCGAATCCAGTGCGTTCAATGAAGAAATTGGCGAAGCAACACGGGATCAGCAACTTTTCGGCATCCCCATTTTGAATAAAAAAAAATCCAACCGTAAAGTTAAATATTTTTTTAAATTTTGACGTTGCTCAATTGTGCAAACATTATCATGCATACGGAAAGTAATGAATAATGCAAGCTGTTGGAAGTTATTTTTGAGGAGCGATTCATTTAGCTTAGGACTCAGCTTAGAACCAATGTGTTGGAACCTCCTGAGCCAAAAAATGTACACATTTTCTTCTTAACCATCCAACCCCTGATACCATATTCTTTATTCATTTTCTGTTGTTTTTCTTGTTGCGGTTTTGCAAGCCAATGCTATAAACAGTGGTCTACATGGAAAAGTCAAAAGTGTGTTAACATTTCTGATCATATGATGTAAATCCTCTAATGAAAAGACCTTTGCGTAAACATTAACTACATACAAGAATTTAGTTTGATTCAATCTATATTTGTTGGTAATATTTTTGAGTGCAAGAAATTTTAATATGTTTAATCGCCTCAATTTGGAGTTAATGAATGGTATAAAAAGTTCAAAAGTGGAGGGAGGTAGCTCATCGAATCTTCCGGTCCACATCTTGCTATGCGGTACCAGGTGGTAAACCACCGATTGCCTGTCGATCTGCCAAATTCGGAAGACATCTGTATTGAGTTTTCTCAAATTATCATACATCACAAAACATTGCGATTGGTTGAGTGGATTGGAGATAATGAAATCATTGGGTATAGGACCAATTTTCCCCGGTTGGAACGAAAAAGATGAGCTTATAAATCAATAGAAGCATATAGTTTCCAGAAGGCACGATATGCTTTTTGAGACTCTAATTTCTCTAAACGCTAACAGTGCCCGCTTAGGAAACACCATTTGAAGCAGTGGAATGGACTTTTCCATGTATTCTATGTTGGTCATATTCTTTATCATAGGGTCATTGTTTTCATATTAATCTCCTTGTGAGGAACATTGTCAGCTTTGTTCCAGGTTAGTTAGGTCGCTGCTGAAGACATGATTTCCGAGGCCCAAAAGGATCCAACCTTCATGAAACATATCATAACGGGAGACGAGACAAGAGTCTATCAATACGGTGTCGAAACAAGCCGGCCGCCGTTCGAATGGTGCCTCAAAGGTGAGCCGAAACCGAATGCTCCGAAGACGCTGAAGGCCATTCCTCCGACGCACAGTGATCGGAAAAGCCTTTTTTCACGGTGAAATTAATAACTCCTAAGGGTTACGTTTCCGAATCATGGTGTCTTCTACAAAGTTGTATTTATTAAAGTTGTCCATCTTGTGGTGATAGTTTTGTAGTTCCAAACTTTACCGCTAGGGCGGCACTGTTGATAACTTGAACAAAGCACAATAGAAGGGTTATGTCAAAGGCAAGTTTGTAGGGAATATAATTTCAAGCAATTTTGCTGAAAACGTTATTTTTCTAGCTCTTTATTTGACCATGATAGAGCTATTTTTCTGCTTTAAATCAGGGTGTCTCTAAAAAAAATGAGTTTTTTAATTCTAACTTTTTGGGCTGTTCCATTCCATCATTCCTATTGTTTCATCGAGAGCGTGGTTTAAGGACCTGCATGTTAGCCGGGATTTATTCGAAGCCGGGAATTATGTCCAACAACTACCACCCAACAAACAAACTAAAGCAGTAAATAAGCATACATGATTTATTAAAGCTGAATTACGACTTTCGTAGCTGAATATAAATCTGGCTGA
Organism: Aedes koreicus; assembly: GCA_024533555.2. Taxonomy (NCBI): domain Eukaryota; kingdom Metazoa; phylum Arthropoda; class Insecta; order Diptera; family Culicidae; genus Aedes; species Aedes koreicus. The sequence continues at coordinate 55,343 of JAHHFK020004384.1, read as the reverse complement.
AATATAAGCTGAATAACCATGTTCTCAATTGAAATATCAACATTAATTCATGTGTTTCATTTTGTTTGAATAACATGCTTATTAAAATCTATTTTAGTATTTATATGTAACTCAATTTACACAGTTCAACAAAGAGATGAATAACAGTTTATAAATCCGTTTGAACATCGTTTATATAGCCTAGCTAATAAACCCTGATATCGAATTGAATAATAGCTGTAATGTACATCACTATTCAACGGATCCAATTGTAAGCTGAAGAAAAATAAAACAAAAGCATTACACAGGTGTCTTAATTGATTTTTATTCAGCCATTGAACAATTAGTTGAAATACAGTTTATGCCCCTTATGCAACGCCTTTTAACTAGCTTTGCCAATTAAACCTTATATTTAGTTGAATAATAGCTGTGGTTTAAACCAATAGTCAGAAAAATAAACTACAATTAAAATAACGGTCGTTTAAATGCCTCCGAAGTGTTCGTAATTTTGGTTGATCAATATTTCTTCTTCAACTTCAAGTTATGCTGGATAAATGATATAGATATTCATTGAATTCAGTTAATTCCTATGTTTTCGTTTATGAGTTGTTCATTTTTGGAGCCGGTGAAAAAGTATTAACCTGTTTTCAAGAGTTGAAATTATAGTTGAAATTAATCGTCCATGCCCACACAGAAAAAAATCTTGTAGTAAAAACTACCATTTTGCCCGACTATGCCTATCTTTAAAACTACCATGAAATTTTAGTCAAATTTACTACGTTTATGGTAAAACCTTCAACATTTGTGGTATATTTGATATCAACCGCAACATGGTCGATCTAATCGCAGGCATGGCAAAATCAAACACATTTATAGTCAGGTGAAAATTGTTGGCGTTTAATTTAACCCTCTAAATGGTAGTTTCTACTGCGGTTTTTTTGCGTGCACATGCCCTTGTCAGTAATGCACGTAGTTAAACCGAACATCCAATATCAAAGCTTGTGTACAGCTTGCTAATTCAGACGTTAAATAACAAAATTTAGAAGGTTGCTACCATTCAATATATAATATTGAGGTTATATAGACAATTCGTTTATACTTCATTCAATTCTAGGATAGCGCAGTTGGTATGTCACGTAGTTGAGGATACGAAGGTTGATGGTTGAAATCTCGCTATTAAATGTTAATAAATAACGGTTACATAATGTTCAGAACTGTTAGTGTACATGTATAATAATATCAAATTAAATATGCATAGTATAAAATGTCTGTATCGTATGGAAAATCATACAAAAAAACCAAAGAAAGTTTTATGAGAATTTAAAAAAGGTTGAACAAAATTTCTATAAAAGACACCACAGTTTTTTTTATATGCTTAGTGATGTTAAAGAAAAGTTTCATCATGACTATTAATTAACAAGGAGAGAATATATTATTCTTAAAAAAAACTCGCTTAGCTCAACAAAGGTCACTTTGACTCTCGGAATTACCCTCAAGTTCTTTGCAGCACTTATACAGCAGTTATTCAATTATCAGCTGAACTCCATTGCTGCAAACTTGCTTCCTAAGCATATGCAATTGGCAGTGTCCAAACGCACTTGACGACAGCTTAATAACTTCTCCAAATTTGTGTGAATAATGCCTGAACAAAAGTTGTGATTGAAAATAGTTCAGAGATTATTCAACACGCTGCTGAATTAAATCGGCGTAATGATGTTTATTTTATGAGTGATTGTTTGTTGGGCATCAGCCCCCCCTCCAATACCCCCTGGCACCCACCTTTTTTACCACTTTTTCTCAAAATGAAAAACAAAGTTTGGAACTACAAAACTATCACCACACCCCCCAACCCCAATTACCACCAAAAAAACAAATTGAACTACAAAACTATCACCACAGATGGACAACATTTTTAAGTACAACTTTGTAGAAGACATCATGATTCGGAAATGTAACCCTTAGGAGTTATTAAATTTGCCGTGAAAAAAAGACTTTGTTTTTGCCAATGAAAAGTGCCTGGATGACTGTATCAAGCGATCCATCCATTTTAACACGGGAGATACGTTTCACTTTTGCTATGAAACAGCGTAAAAAAGACTAAATAGAGTTGATCAAATCACATGCATAAACATTTTAAATTGCTTCAATTTGTTTGCATGTGTTACTTTTTTTTGCAATGGTCAAAATACAGTATTTAAAATTCGAGTATTTACACCAAAAATTGTGAATTTTTTGAAAAACTGCCATATGATTTATTTTGGCCAAAAAGAAAAATTTGATTCGAATGAGGTCGATAAGTTGTTCCGTTCTGGAGTTATCGCCGCAAACAAACCGTGTAAAAAGACCTTAGTGTATTTTAATTTTTAGTTATTGTGTCACTTTGAAGACGTTGCTGACGTCAAGCACAGATTTTCCTTTACGTACGCGATAGCAAGATCAGCTTCATGTCTTTTTATGTCATAAACCGATGTTTGCAAGGCTCTGATGAGTTTTCCAATAATTGTATTTGATTATAATTATTTCTTTACTATGTCGATACTATGGAAATCAGGAAATCGAAAATCAATTTATTCGAACAATCACCCAGTAAACAATGGAGAAGTAATATTTTGTAAGATCAGTTGAGTCGGAAAGGACAAAAAAGACAGAACCATCAAATTATCCCTTACAAAGCTTGTCGTTTTGACGACCATCTTGTACTAAAATTTCCTTTCAAAGATACTCTAAAATAGGCAATAAGATCATATCTAGGATTTTTTTTCATTAGGGTGAATCTACAATTGAGAGATTCTCTCCGGCTCGCTCTCTTTCATTCATAAACCAATCACCTTTACGTTTTTCATGCTACTATTTGTAGAGTATGCTAGCCAACACTGACTGTTGTGTTTCGTTCTGTATTAAACAATCCCTTGAAAGTTTTATAATGGCGCTGTAATGAATGAAAGAGAGCGAGCCCGGAGAGAATCTCTCAATTGTAGATTCGCCCTAATGAAAAAAAAAAAACCCTAGATATATCGTGTTTTTGAACTGCTAAATATTTGACAATCATATTTTTATAAAATACAGACTGTTGACAATGCAAGGGTTGTCAAGATTGTTTCATTTTTCGTGGTGATTATCATATGCACACAGATAAAATATATGAATTTTCATTGTGATGTCAACATTAATATATGTAAAATTTTATTTTATTCCACAAGAATTTTATTGCCGTTCAACACAGCTTCTCGAACGGTAGCCTGGTGGCGTAGTGCCACATAACCGAAACAAACGTTAACATACACTACGAAACACCAGGTTCGCTGGGACCGCTGTTCCCGCAGTCTCTTCCAGGTCACTTCCAATCAATGAATTAAAGTTTGATTTGAATATTTTGTATCGAATATTGAACAAAATCGTTAAATCGACGTAGCAAAAGAAAAACACGTCAATTCAAAAGCCCGGTTTGCTGCGATCATCAAAAATAACCGGAAAGAATTAATCAAAAACAAATGCCGTTTTACTATGTCCAGAGAGTGAATTCCCAGAAATGATTAAAAATGATTACTTGTGACAGACGAGGGGTCATTTGCAAGTCGTAAAAAACGAAATCTTTTATTCAACAGCCTGATATAGGTGACATCTGGCCTAAATTGGTACGAACTATCCTATGAATTTATGCCAAACTAGCATTTCATAGAAGTATGTGCATTAGATAAAGCAGAAAATTATTTGCTTTTTCCAAACTGTGTAAATTTACTGACTTATAATATCTTCTTAAAACGCGACTGTTTTTTTTAATTTTCGGCTTTCGCTTAACAACGTTTGACAATTTTTCCCCAGCTTTTTGGACTGTTCAGGGAAAACCAACGAACTTTCTATCGAAACTTAATACGTCTCATTTTGTAAGGTTTTAAATATGTTCGACTTTTTATCTGTGTTTGTGTGTATTGTTTCACTTTCTCAAAAATGTTCAAGTCAAAAGAAAACCAAAAGTTGTATAGTAATAAGTTTTTTTTTGTTGCCAGTTTAGAATTTAAAATAAATGTGTTAAGTAAACGATACTTCAAATTCCCACCCATCGTCCCATCCGTTAAATTGTTATTCCTATTAACCTAGAGACGGCCGCGAGTAATCGGTTCTATCCCCCTAACTTTAGTTTTAAGACAACTGATATATAAAAATATACAAAACTCGGCTCTGTAAAGTTGATTCAATTGAGCCTTTACAAATAAATGATTTAAAAAAAAATTGTTCGACGAATCCATTGCGATTTCGGGCGGTTTTGACGCCCCAAAGGGGTGCTCTTGGTGAGCCACCCTCTCACTACATCACTGCATTTGGGCATTATTTGAATGGATTTTTCATAATCCCTTTTTTATTAACTTTTCTGCTACAACTGTGCATCAAGCGACTAGTTACTACACCTCAAGAAAGAAATACATGAACAAGTGAACTTACAAGCGTTAGCCTTTACATTTTATGGAGGCAATTCACATTAAATCTAACACAAATCCTGTTGGCAAGTTATTGAACCAGTGGCTGAAATTCGAAAAAAGAAAAGTTATAGCTCTCTGAACACTCCATGAGACAATTGGAAAATTTGTATTATATTATTTTTAATTTTCATATAACTTCTGGAATTTTTATCATATTTTAAAAACTAGCAATTTCCCATTCATGTTGAAACCTGTGCGCTTATTTTGTAAGAAAAATCCAAATGTTGTTTTTTCGCTCACAAGTGTAATACGATTTCTTGAAGTTGACAAAAGAAAAGTTCGTCTACGATTTTCATTATTTTGAATTTTCTTTGAGAAGGATAAATAGTGATTTGTTAAATGCTTCATTAGATGCACCAGCCAATTTTAAGGTTCACCATTCATTCCGATGAGAATTTTCACTTTTAGACTAACCTGTGTGATGTAAATACTGGTGCTGGATCTGCCTTAGACTGTTGCTGTTCAGCCTCAGATTCGCTGAATTGACATTTGTTGCAGTTGAAGCTCCCAGCTGATGATTAGCATAGACACACGATGGTAAATCCGAGATTAGATCCTCATCGAAGCTATGGAAATTTAGCCCACTGCACGTCATACCAATGGTATCCATCATCGTAATGATTTGAAATTCAGCGGGATAATGAGAAATAGATTGAATAATTAATTGCAAATCACGCTTCTTTCAGCACTCGTAGTGAATCGATTTTCATTCACAAAGGTATGTCGTTTTTGTTCCGTTCTGGACATGCACTATTTCACATTAAATCACCACATCAAGTTTTACTAAAAACTTCTACGGGCACCTTAGCGGAGGAGATGACGACGAATCCGGCAATTGGCTGCGACAAATCTTATCCATTGTGTATATTGCTTCACAATCCCTTTAGAGAGGGTAACGCACTCAGGATCTATAACCCTTCTCCAGTAGCAGATTTGAAGCGGAATGCTCACGACCGGAAGTATTTGAATTAAATGATTGCCCTAGATGTGGCTTGTGTCGCTTTTATAACAGCCCAATTTAATGTGGTGATAATTTGTCCCTGCATGCGTCGTGGGTTGTGCGCATGGACGACGATGGCAGTAGCATAACTCCGCCTCTTTTCACGATAGCATAGAGAGAAAAGAAAAAGGGCAATGGAGGCTTCTACCATTACGGTGGGAAGAGAATTCAGGCATATCATCGGTGAAGTTAAAAGACTTCCTCGGAATTCCTAAGTTATAAGATATTTTCATAATAATTGACAAAAAATGCCAACAAGCTAGCTTTTCAACATGGTATAACTCATCAGTTGACACATAGTATGGGATCACCAACCGGAACGAAGAAGAGGTGTTTTAATGACTAAGGGGAAAAGGTTTTAATTGATTTGTTCATCGATAAACTTCATAAGGCTTTAGGTTCTTCGTAAATCAATGCGCCACACGCAAAAAGATACGTGGTTATACCAATACAAAAGAGGAATCAATTCAACTAAAATTTTGGATTGAATATGGACCAATAAAACTGATGAACTAATTCAACAAAACCTTTGAGTTGAAATACAACATCATGCTTTATAGAATTGAACATCGTGTTTTATTGCTCAAAACAAAATGATTTCTTTAACCAACTAAACGAATTTGTTGAAATAATTAACAATGATGAATTAATTCAGAGGTAGCAATATGGCTGCTACGAAATGTGCGCTCATACCTGGGGGTGCGACACATCTAAATCCAGATTCAAGATGATCGAAAAATCCCACGCTAGCGAATCTTTCTTTGAAAAATCTTGTTTTAGCTTGTGAATCTTAATCCATCAACTTGCATCGTGCTGCATATTTTTGCAGTAAATCTTTAAAATCTTCATCAAAATCTTTAAAATCTTCTTTCTATCTACTAATCGTGCGCACATCGCAAAAAAGCAAAAAAAAAAAAAAATCCTCTTGCTTAGATAGAGTCGCGCCCCCTGGCTCATACAACTATTTTATTACTATTATTATTTTAAGTTTAAAATAAATGTGATTGTTATATATCCAATATAATTTAAACGAGTATCACACAGCGATGATTACTTCAAATAATTTGATTGGTTTAATTTGAATTAAATTTTGAATTGATTTAGAACTTTTTGATGAATTGAAACAAATAGAAACCTTGCATTGAATAGTAGCAACATGTTTTGTTGATTCAAAGCAGAGTTATTTCTTAGGGTGAAACAATATTTTGTCAAAACAATAAATTAATCATTTGAGTATAAAAATAAATGTGATTGTTATATATCAAATTTTATTTAAACTAATATTACACAGCAGTGATTACTTTGAAAAATTTTATTTGTTTGATCTGAATGAAATTTTGAATTGATTTGGAACTTTTTTATGCATTGAAACAAAAAGAAACCTTGTATTGAATAGCAGCAAAATGTTTTGTTGATTCAAAGCAGAGTTTTTTTTTGGGTGAAAAAATATTTTGTCAAAACAATAAATTAATCATTTGAGTTTAAAAATAAATGTGATTGTTTTAAATCACACAGCAGTGATCACTTTAAATATTTTTTTTTGGTTTGATTTGAATAAAATTTTGAATTGATTTGGAACTTTCTTATGTATTGAAATAAAAAGAAACCTTGTATTGAATTCCAACAAAATATTTTGTTGATTCAAAACAGAGTGATTTCTTTGCGTGCAACTGAACAATATGAAATCGGCTTTTATTAGAATATATTTCAAACATAGGGCTTTGAATTATCTTAGTATTGATTCCATAGTCGGGACAATGCATTAAAGTGTTTTCTTTAACCATATTTATATTGAAATTTTTTATATTTGAAAATGTATTATGTCGATTCAGAAGAATAATAAAAAAGGCAAAAAGAAAATCTTGAGCAATTATAGAATTCTTGTTTACCTACTACACCCAGAAAAATTGACTTAGTTCATAATCACAAAACATTAATTTGATGATATAATTTCATTATTGTTTTATTGAATTTTAGATATGTTGCATCAGAAATGTTATTTAAAAACAAACAAACTGTATGATATTTCGATCGGTAGGAGTATAAATAAAAACAACTGATTGCTGTGAAGTCTCTGACTCAACGCAACTGTCAGTTCTTTATTCCGTTCGTTCAAAACTCAACACATCTGTAAATTCATTTCTACCGTTTAACGGGTTTCGCCCCATATTCTATTGAGCTTTCGCCCACACGCAAAATCTATATACTTCAGCTCTACCCATTTAGAAAGATTCTTATAACTAGATTGTAGTAACTTTCAAGATAACTTTTAGTTCGAGGGTTCATTATTATGAAATAAATTTAAAACTTATTCGAACGTGATCAATTTAACATCAACTTGAATAAACAAAATTATCATCTATATTCACTCTTTTCAGCCTTTTCGATCGCCTGATTGGAGAACTCACAGGCATTTCAGCGTATTGACAGCGTATTTACGCTTCTTTCCCTTTTCCAATTCTGCTTCCGTAAATCCATGAAATTCGTCTCCACTGGGGCTTCTAGCTTGCTGTGACTGTTGCCTACCCCATCGGGTTCCGTTTCTTAATCAAACGTAGTTGTTAGGCCAAACTAGCCAAAGGAAGAGTGCGTAAATTGTACACGAGTTTGTTAAATAAGTTAGGAGAGCGCATTTTAATAAAGCTTGCTTTAAGCCATTTAGCTATATGGTGTGGGATATGGTTTTTATACCATAACTCATCTCCTTCTGTCAGATTCTCAAAAGGGTCTAATACATTTTCGTAATGTACGTGTCACCTTTTGATAAAATTTCATCATGCATTGGAAATGGTTGTCTTACTGTTTCATTTTGCCTGTCCTGAAGAACATCAGAGCTTAAAAAGTTTTTGTACTGCATTTTAGGGTTTATTAAATCTAAGATCATTTTTGGTTTATATTTAAAAATCATTTGTGTAGGACAGCTACCGCCAATAGTCAAACTGTTGTTTCTATAGTTAATAAGATACAGGTGTATTTGGTCCTCCAAGTCCAAGTGTGAGAATTCAGGATCTAACAGAAATGTCTTTAGTACGTCTTTGACCCTTCGCACCAACCCCTCTGCTTGGCCATTGCTGGTAGGGTTACAATGTGGGCTCTAGAGAACATTTATTTCTTGCCGTTTCAAAAAGGTTTCAAATGCAAAAGCGTTGAAAGGAGGACCTCCATCTGAAACTAGACCGTCTGGTAGCCCAAATCTGGAGAAAACGCCAACAAGTTTCTTTAACACCTTCTTACAGTCCGTACCATTTTTCATCCAATCCACTTCTATCCATTTGGAATAGCTATCAACTGTCAATAAGAACATATGGTGAGCAAAATGAAAAAAATCAATGTGAATTCTACTGAAGGGTCGCGTTGTTGGAATCCATTTGGATTCAGTTTTAACCTTCGGAACTATGGCCATACTGTTGCACGTATCACAGCAATTAACAAACTTTTCAATATCCGCATTAATACTAAACCAATAAACACTGGTTCTGGCTAAACGTTTCATCTTCACAATGCCAGAATAATTAGTGTGCGAAAGCTTTAAAATATTTTTCTTCATTGTCTGTGGAACAACAACCCTGTTTTGATATAAAAGACATTTATCTTTAACTCCAAATCTTGTTGATTAGCGAATACATTAATGTATTTTTATCTACTCTTGTTGGCCAACCATTTTGCAGAAAGAATATTACTGATTGTAAGAAATCATCTTTTGACATTTCTTCAGCAACCATGTTAAAATCAATAAGACATTCGTCACTTAAATTAAAGCTACTGATTAATACTTTATCATACTCATCAGGAACTGAAAGATTCAATGGAAAACGTGAACAAAAGTCCGCATTTCCCATCCTTTCCGACGTTAGCCTATAACTTATTTCAAATTCGTATATTGACATTTCAAGCACAAATCTCTGTAATCGAGTAGCATAAATAAAGTTCTTACCCTCTTTTCCAAATATTCCTACCAACGGCTTATGATCTGTATAGATGAAAAACTTTTTCACCGTGCATACTAAAGCAAGGGCTTCCAAATGAATAATAGGATAGTTTTTCTGGGCGGCGTTTAAAGAAAATGATTCAAAATATATAGGTTTTTCCTCTACCTGTATAATATGAGCCATCACTCCCCCAAGACCATAGCCAGAAGCGTCAGAGACAATAACAATAGGCTCATAAAACTCCAGAAAATTAGTATGTATCAACGAAATTTTACTTTCTTCAAATACCGTGTTACATTTTTCATCCCAAATAAACATATTGCCACTTTTCAGCTAGTTTCAATTTGTCTAAATAGATCAACACTTTATCCTTCATTTTATTACTAAATCGGCTTCGAAACCTTTAATTGGAGAAGAGAAATTGTTCACGCTTTTATATTTATGCCTGAGTTGTTCAATTATTTCCTCTAGTGGTGTAAACGTAGTGCTTGATATGGTATTAACGAAGAATTGTCGCCATTTCGGGAAGAAGGCATTCAACTATGGTCTTCCGAAAAGCGGAATCAAATAGTTGGCACAATTAAGCACTAACAGTTTCAACTTTTTGTAAATTCCCTTTAAACAAACCGCAACGTCTACTTCTCCCTCAGTAACAAGTTGTGAACCATATACAACAATCAACTGTTTTTTACTTTTTGATAGCTTATTCTGGAAGTGTTCATAATATTGGTTCTTACCCATCACGGTCACAGACGATCCACAATCTACTTCCATATTAAACGGCAAATTATTAATCTTAACATTAAGTAAACAAGGATAGCTAATTCTTCCAATGGAAGCCGAATACATACATTCTATTAAAAAAATTCTCACCATCTTTGCGCTTAATATGACCCTTCACTTTGCAGAAATCACACACCATTTGGGAATTTATTTATTTATTTATTTATTTATTTCGTCAACCGATCGTAGACTACATATTTACGCTTAGTTCTATCTTCATAAAGATCGCCTAGAAATAAAATACATTGTTAAGTGACATTGTTAAGTCAATTGATTCACAATGCAGATTATAGAGAGACATCATTCGGTTAATTGGTCCAAATTTCGCATAGTTTGTCCGATTGGTATTTAACACAAACAAGTTCCGATTTCTCAAATGCCGCGAGGGGGTGTAGAAATTTAGACTACATAATAAGTTAGGGGAGGAAATGCGATGTGAAACAATATCGTTAACAAAAGAGATCATGGCAAATGTCTCTTCGTGCTTTAAGAGTTTGAATGTCAATAAGCATACATCGTGCTTCGTAAGACGGAAGTGGAAATGCTGTCCAGCCTAATTTACGGAGAGCATACAAGAGAAACTGTTTTTGTACTGATTCCAATCGTTCTTCATGTGTTTTCATAAAAGGAGACCATACGACACTACAATACCCTCGAATAGACCTGACGTATGCAACGTACAATGTTTTGATCGTATAAGGATCATGAAAGTTTTGACCAAAACGTTTAATGAAACCTAGCATGTTGGTTGCTTTATGGATAATTGTGTTGTAATGGTCGATAAAATTAAGCTTAGAATCTACAATAACACCTAAATCTCTGACTTTCTCGCATTTTTCTACAATTTCAGTTCCTAAAGAAACAGTAATTTGTGGTGTATTTTGTTTTCTACTGAGAGTAATTAAGTTACATTTCTTAACATTTATTTCTAGTAAGCTTTTTTTGCACCATATGTCAAATAATAATATTTCGTTTTTATAAGTTACATGATCTTGGACATTCTTAATTTCCATAAATAGTTTCATGTCGTCTGCATAGGCGAGGATTCTGACCTGCTTAAGAATGTAAGAAATATCATTGACATACAAAATGAAAAGTAGAGGTCCTAGATGCGAGCCTTGGGGAACTCCAGATAATATATGAACAGGGTGTGACTTTTTCCCATTAAAACTGACTACTTGTTGTCGATTTATCCTCATTTTAGCGGTGTGTACAATGGGAGGTTCTCCCAGCAACTGATGCAATTTGTGGTTCACTTCACTCCACCGTAGATCTTACGCAACACCTTCCATTCAAAAACATCAAGGGCGCTTTTGGTGCTCCACAAGCAATGTCCATGTTTCGTGGCCGTAGAGGAACACCAGTTTAATTAATGTCTTGTAGATGGCCATCTTTGTAGTTTGGCGAACTTTGTTCGATCTTAGCGTCCTTTGGAGTCCAAATTAGGCACGATTGCCAGCCATAATGTGATGATGTATTATGTGTGTCGTTATCGGTGGTCAGCAATGAGCCCAGAAGTACTTATTCGTCTACTACCTCAATTTCATCACCGTCGATCTGAACTCGTGGTGGGAGGCAAACATTGTCTTCTCGTAAGCGTCTTCCATTCATATATTTTGCATTCAACGTATTAATCACAAGCCAATCCTATCAGCTTCAGCCTGATTCAGTCTGATGTACGTGTCCGCCATCGTCTCAAAGTTGCGTGTTACGATATTAACGTCGTCGGCGAAGCCAAAAAGTTGGACAAACTTCCTGAAGATCGTGCCACTCGTGTCTATCCCAGCTCTTCGAATCACACCCTCCAATGCAATGTTAAATAAAAAATACGACAATCCATGACCTCGCCGTAACCCTCTCCGAGATTCGAAGAGACTCGAGAGTGTCCCTGAAACTCGGACGACACACATCACTCGATCCATCGTTGCTTTGACCAACCACGTCAGATTTTCTTGGAATCCATATCCGTGCATGATCTGCCATAGCTGGTCTCGACCGATTGTGTCGTAAGCTGTTTTTTTTTTCATTAAATACTCTTTAAATTTTATTCGAGTCTCGTTTGATTCATTAACAGATTCATTATTATTATTAACAGTTTGATTCATTATTTTTTGTAAAAATAAGCAATTCTGAACTTTATGTTTGTCTTGATTTCTAAGCTCATCGTTTTAGCACCACCCGGGGGAGACTTGGTCCTATACCCAATGATTACATTATCTCCAATCCGCTCAACCAATCGCAATGAGATAATTCAATACAGGCGTCTTCCAAATTTGGAAGATCGACAGGTAATCGGTGGAGACCCACCTGGTACCTCATAGCAAGATGCTTAGAGGCGCACCGGAAGATTTGATGTTCTACCTCCCCCAAGGCCCTTATGAGGGACTCAAAATATGAAAATAGGTGATTTTTTTTTTCATATTTATATCAAAGGTGAATAGATTCAACAAAACTCAAACCACAGCCCAACAGCAGCAGTCTATTTCAGAGCGATTATACACACAAGAATAATGTAACGAGAATAATATTCAGTATCGATGCCAATATTATGAAAGTAATATAATGTCCGCCCCAATTACATTTTTGAAACATATGACATGATTCTTTATTTAGCAAATATGTTATAGTTTTTGCTCGGAGACAATTACGACTAGTACAACAAAATGCTGGAAATATATCTATTCGACTGATGCAAAAATTTAGGAAATCTAACGAGGAACAACTGAGTTATTAACGTAACCACAGATAACCACGACGCTCTTATTTTTTGTACTCGTCAAGTATACCCCAAAATACACTGAAAATAAAATTTGGTTCATACTTTGAGATCGATCGTTTGACTAACCAATCATTTCGCAGTTTACTGCAGCGAAATTGATTTGTACTATTTATGAAGCTAGCTTCGTATTCAATGCCACATGCGGTGTCAAAAACGAAGCATTTGTTTGTTAAAAAAGCACATTCGTGTATTGCACGAAAACAATACAAAGAACACGGAACTTTTGCTTAAAGAAAAAAATATATACTTTCTAATGCTCATCGGTGCATGGATGTTTGACAATGTTTGAGACAACTTAACATCTAGTAGTAATGTTTTCCATTCTTTGATCACGCTTGGTAATGTTAAACTTGTTGTATTGTTGCGACTGAGCGGGCGGTTTCGAACGCCTGCCGCTTGTAGAACTTCCATCCTGTCTTGATACATTTTAGCGCCAGGAGCACTAATACAGCTACCATGATGACCATCAGTTTAAATTCATGTTGGGTGTGGTATACTGTGCCCCCTCCTTGTTCTCACTCCCCGGCCCCCCCGCTAACCCTATTTCAAAACGACCAAAAAATGATGTTTGGTCCCCTTTTTCAAGGGTGTTCCAATCAAAATTTGGTCAAACAGTAATGTGTGTGAGTCTATCAAAGTTTTTATTAATAAGTCAAATTCTTTTTCTTTTTCAAGTTCAGTTAATACAGAATACAGGAAAAAATCTCAGCAAAGCTTTCTTTTTACCGAATGCGAATTGCGGGGTCTTTCCTTCAACACCTGCCTTTAGATTTTGTACAGTCTCCTTGTCCACTTTATTCGGCGCAGAACGCCAGTTTGCCTTGACCTTTTTCTCGCTCACAACAGCTTTTTGAATCTTCTTAAGGTTCCGCTTGACGATGGCCCAATATTGTTCGATTGGGCGGAGCTCTGGCGTGTTGGGAGGGTTCTTGTCTTTGGGCACCACTTGAACGTTGTTGGCAGCATACCACTGCATGGCCTTTTTTCCGTAATGGCAAGATGTCAAATCCGGCCAAAATAGAACGGAACAATTGTGTCACTTCAGGAAAGGCAGTAGACGTTTTGTAGGCAATCGCTCAGATAAATTTCCTGGTTGACGGTTCCGGTCACAATGTAAACGTTGCTCCTCAAGCCACAGGTACAGATGGCCTGCCACACCAGATATTTCTTCGTGAACTTTGACAGTTTAATGAGCTGAAAATATCTGCCACCTTTTCCCGTCCGGTTGCCGTATAAAATTCCTGTCCAGGAAGCTGTTTAAAGTCTGCCTTGACGTAAGTTTCATCGTCCTGTACCACGCAATCAAACTTCGTCAGCATCGTCGTGTACAACTTTCGCGATCGTGCTTTGGCCGACGTGTTTTGTTTATCGTCGCGGTTTGGAGTCACCAATTTCTTGTAAATCGACAGTCCAGCTCGTTTTTTAGCTCTATCCACGGTTGAAGGCGCCACTCCCAGCTTCTTTGCGACATCTCGGACGGAGAGGTTGGGGTTTCACTCGAAACAGCGGGCAACTCTTTTGCTGTCGTCGCTGTGGCCTCCGGCTTTCGATTTCCCCCCGATCCAGCTTTCCTGGCTGTCGACAAACGTTCACCGAACACTTTTAATATGTTGGTAACAGTTGATTTAGCCACATTCAACAATTTTGCCAACTTGGCGTGAGAGTAGTTTGGATTTTCGCCATGCACGTGCAACATTTTGATACGATGCTTCTCGTCCTTCGACGACATTCTGATAACTGAAGTGCTAATCTCAAAATCAAAATAGAGGCATGATGCTACACGCACACATCCCTTCAAAATGAGGGGTGTGCAAAATTTGTTAATGCACGATGAAAGGAAATGCGTCAAGTTTAAGTCGACCAAATTTTGATCGAAACACCCTTTATTCCGCCATTTTTCCACCCCTCCCCCAACCCCAAAAAAATGGTCCGTAGTAGCGGGCACCCATTAATCCCGCTTGATATTGCCTCACGAAAACCTTTGCAATTGGTGACAGGCGGTGGCATAATATTTTGGAGAGCAACTTGTAGGCGACGCTCAGTAGCGTCATTGCACGATCCAGCTTTACACCCTTTTTTTATAGATGGGACAAACGGTTCCTTCCAAATAAACAATCTTCCTCCCATATCTTGGTAATTACCCAGTGCAGCGCCCTCGCCAGTGCTTCACCACTCTATTTTAATAGCTCGCTTGGGAGTTGGTCAACACCATCAGCTTTGTTGTTTTTCAACGGACCAATTTCCTGCTCAACTTCCTGAAGGGGTGGGGTCGGATCATTTCATCTTCTGCGCGTGTTCCTAGATTTATTACCGAGCCACCTTCGTTTGCTGTGGCATTGCCGTTCAGGTGCTCGTCAAATGACAGTGGTTTCATTGCACGCTATTGAATGTTTTTGGATTCGGCCAACTTTCGACCAAACTTTATCGGATGTTTTTATTTTTATTTTTTTCAAAAATGAAGCTGTTACTAACTTTTACAGAATTTACTCGCTGATTCATCGAGATATAAGGGGATTTACCTATTCTAAGCAAGCTTAGCAAAGTTTACTCTTTTATGAGTATTTTTGCATCGTCCTACTGACATTTAACGTTTTCAGTTGACATTTATCTGCTACGTGATCCTCTGTCTACGATCAACAAAATTATCCAGAACGGCTTAAAATGTTTGTTGTGAGGCGCCAAACTTCTCAAATGAGTGTTCCTATTGTCGTCAGTCCATTTTTTTTATTCAACTATCGTTTCATTTGAATTACGTGTGAAAAAAGTTGTACTATAGCAGCACTTCCAAGTGTATATGGATTATTTGAATGAAAAGATGGCTTAACGGAATGGCCCACTATTTGAAAGGTAATCAAATTACAGCTAAATGACCAATTTATTAAATGATTACATTGACTAAATGGCTTTGATGCTTGTACCTTTAGCAGTAAAACTTTTACCGAAGGAAAAGTTGAATAGGTTACTAACTCCTTTGAACCTTTCAAATCACTTGGTGGGGAAAAAATTGCTCCTGTACTTACAGTTATAGTTGGGTAGAGCTATTTTATCACCTATTCTAAAAAAGTCTTAAAGCTAGCTTTGCATTAAGCTACATTCCGGCAGTGTGGAGACAAGTTAGGGTTATTACCGACTGAGATTTTTGAGCCCCTTACAAACCTATAATATCTTAAGTTCAAAGAGTTAGCATATTCAAGCTTTTATGGAACAGCTGAATTGAAAAAGTAATACATATTCTACTGCACAATCTTGAAGTAGAGAGCGAAGGAAATTTGCCTTTGAAGGCTAATTGTACACATACACCTGTGTACAGTCCTCAACAAGAAATTTATCCCGGAGCGCGGTTTTTTTTATACTGACTAAGCAATCGATGCTCATATTCACCGTTGTTTAAAATGGAACATAATTTATCGAATCAAATGTATTAAATTTCTTGTAGCGGGGCTTGAGAACCTCTGAATTATTGATGAATAATTACAAACAACTTGCGCCTAAATGGCGGCTTTTAAATACGTACGGTTCCGGCGAGTACACAGCGAGGCTAGAGCATAGCGTTGCTGTTATCATTACACACACACACCACCATTGTGCGCATCAAACGCGGATTGGTTTTATAAACCAGTCGCATGCCAGAATCACCGTCGCGCCAAACTCAGCTGACGAGACAGATTGGTAATCCACCGCGCCGCAACGGGGTTTGTTTCATTTGAAAAGAGTCAGCCAACAGTTGCTTCTCTGCAGGCAGGGAAAACGCGCGCAAAATTCTAAGGCAGCAGAGCAGTGCGCGTGGTCGGAAACACCTGTCCGGTATCGCATACTTAGAGCGAATCAAAGCATCCGAGGTTAAAGACGCCGCGCGGTTTCGTTAATTTTGATGGTGAAATGTGATTTCGTGCAATCTGAGCAGTTGGATGTGGTGCAATTATGAGCCGTAGAAAATATTGTATGATTTTGTCACGTGAATGTGAATTTATTAAATGTGCTGTTATGTTGGAAGCAACAAGTTATTGAGGGTTTTTTTTTCGGTTGGCATTTTTAATAGTGAGCAATTGGAAGTAGTACTCTAGTCGAGTTCGACAGGTTCAAGAGTTAGGTAACAGAAGTGCTTTTGGAGGGAAGATAGGGAAGATATTTGCCGCTCAAGGGTGGAGTATATACGTCCATCTCTTATCACTGGTTTGTGTATTGTCTGTTGTAAAAGCAATGTACGTTTATGATATGTGAGAGATTATAGCAGATGAATTTAAGCCAAGTGGAAGATATTGTAAAAGTGACAGTCACCCAGGTAAGATTATGAAAGATAGTTTTGAGACGCGTCGAATATCATCATTTCAATGGTTTGAAATTTGATATTAATATTTTGATATGAAGAGGTGAATAAGGATGATCAGATTTTTTCAAATTAATTTATTTTATTTTGCTTTCATGCGACAGTCAAATAAGTATTATACTGTCCCTATTTAAACATATTGATTTTTTATATCTTCTATTCAAACACAGTATGACGAGGGAGAGTTTTGAATTTTTTCGTGTAGAACTAAATAATGTTTTGTTTTAAAACTGAAAGTTATAGTTTAAGACCAATTTTTACTGGTTAATGTTATATTCAATATTCACATTGGAGTCACTGTTCCTTCGGCATAGTTTCGATTGCCGTTCCTCTTTAACGATTTAATGCAACTGCCGATACTGGAATGGTTGTTGCGATTCTATTTTTTTGCAGAGACTGTCCCAGTTTTCAGTAACAATACTACACAAGTGTTTGAAATTCAATTTTTATTAAATATACTGTTAACATTAGAGTAGCAAATCAGGTAAATGTTCTCAATATGAATCTAGCGATTGTATGCTAGCTGGCGCATCTTCTTGCAAACGTTCTTCATGAGAATCAGCACGCACTTATAAGCGAAAAGTTTTGACACTTTCTTTCAATATTTTTTAAACTGTTGAATGGTATCTGCTGCCGAAACATGTTTCCTAAGATGTGCCTTCGCCAATGCCCAAAATTCATCAATTGGTCGAATTTGCGGCAACAAGGAGGGTTCATGTCCTTTGGAACGAATAAAACATTCTTGATGGTACACGGAAATGAATGACGGGGGATTGAAATAACAATCTCGATAGTTGATACCCATAATAAACACAACCAGAAAACCAGAAAATATGTGCAGATCAAATCAATTTTGAAATTGAATCAACCATACTTCATAGTTAAAAGAGTCATCACTTTTACACATCTGTCATAGGGCTAAATCAAAACAAAAACGTTATAATTCCTACAATGCTTGAGGCAACTATACAAAAATATAAAAATAACAAGTTTGCAACAAGTTCATCATGGCGTCCGACGAGGAAGTTCTTACTGAGTTTGTGTTGGATGAGGAATTAGTTGAATTATTGAATTAATCATTCCAGTTAACAACAATGGAGGTTTTCATTTGTGAGTATTTTTTTAATAATTTGATCATTGCACCAAGATGTTTTGATTTTTTTAAACAAATGACTACGATGTTGCAGCTCTTAATAGCACAGAGCATGAAGAAGTAGAGGCTCTACTGCCCCGCCATTACGAGCTGAAAGAACGAGGTGCATTGACGGTCTAAACAAATGGCGCTGTTCTTTTAAATATAAACTACTAAAGAACATTTACCAGATTGAATAAAAACTTTAAAAAATACCGTAACAGCACTATTATTAGAACAATAAAAATATAAAACAAAATCGGTCAAAAATCAATCCCAAATTGTGTGATGAATTTAATTGCATTCTCATTCAAACGATTTTGGAACCAAAAATCTCATTCAGAAAAAAAAATGAACTGATACCAAGCATATTTCAACCAACTATTGTTATTCAGTTGGTTCAGTCTGCAGTTCAGCTATAATCATGGTTGAATTTACTGGCACTGTAAGCCAACTGTCGAAATATCAACAATATTTTTTTTCGACATAACCATTGTACAGTCGAATCAACCATATTTTACTAAAGTTGATTCAAGCATACAATAGTTAAATCAACTTGAAATGTTTGATTGTTACAATCATGTACATGGGTTATCGAAAAATCAATGCAAAAATATAGTTGATTTTAGATGAAATATTATTATTGATTGAATTATACTTTTTTCTCCGTGAATACACGCAAAGAAATCACTCTGCTTTGAATCAAATAATAAAAAAATAGGCCGACGGAAAAAAAAAATGCTATTCAATGCAAGGTTTCTATTTGTTTCAATTCATAAAAAAGTTCCAAATCAATTCAAAATTTCATGCAAATCAAACCAATAAAATTATTAAAAGTAATTACCACTGTGTGATATTAATTTAAATAATATTTGATTCATAACAATAATATTTATTTTTAAACTGAAATGATTATTTCTATTTGTTTCAATTCATAAGAAAGTTCCAAATCAATTCAAAATTTCATGCAAATCAAACCAATAAAATCATTTAAAGTAATCACATTTATGTTAAACTGAAGTGTTTAATTTATTGTTTTAATAAAATATTTTTATGAGCGCACACGAAAGTAAGGGGGTCTTCAGGTTTCGTTCCAAAATTAACAGTGCATCTTGTAAGATGAATTGTGACTCGAATGAAAACTAAACACAATATTAAGATGCAGTTTTTTCTTATTACGTTTGTACACTTTTTGCACTAATTTTTTCATTTCAAGTTTCGTTATTTACTGTATGCCTGATAATGTTTTCACCATTGCGGAGACCTATCTTGTTGAAATACAACATTTGGCTTTCGGCCGCACTGCTCTTTGATCCACGGAAGAACCTACTTTCTTAAAAATCCGAAAGACCTCTGTGTTTACTTTATCGCCATCGAGCTCTGCCATCGGAAGCCACCAATCCAAACACTATAACGCTAGCAGGATGTTTGCTGTGAGAGTCTTTTACTGTGAGAGAACTAATATAACGATCGGTTCTGGAATTTGATACGGGATGGACGGTATGCATGCTCTCGTCGGTGAACAGAATAACCGAATTCCTCGGATACTGTATTCGGACTAGCGGTGGCGATTCTCTATCTTCTCTTGAAATCGTCGATCTCATTTGCGTTCTTCATAGTTTCAAAGTGTTTCTGCTTAGCTAGAGCCTAGTATTTTTCTATGGCGCAAAGTTCTGGACGGATAGGTGGATTGACTATTTTTGTCACGCATGACAAGAAGTTAAATCAGACTAAAACAGAGCTGGAGTGTCGAGGCTTCTTATAAACGGTAGCAACTGATTTGTCAGAAATACACATTCTTGTTGATAGTGCCGATAGAGATGAAACTTTTAGATTTTCGACCACAACTACATATGGCCTGCCAAATGAAATAAGACTGCCTTTTTTGCCTGGAAATACTCGGCAACGGCGTTTCTTTTCATTGCGGTATAAAAAACCAAAAGTTGAAAGTCGTCATGCACATATGTTTCATCGTCCACTACGGTACAAGAAAATGTTTGCAAAAACTTGGTGTAAAGCTCCTTAGCACGACTTTTGTAGTGAAATTTAGCTTGTCATCGCGGCTGGGTACCTTTTTCAGTTTGTACGCCTTCATTCTATGCCTCCATAGGCGTCAATATCATGAAATTATAGGAGCGGTGGGGGCTGGTTTTTCAAAATTATAAAAAAACGAGGAATAAAATTGTACAATTCAGACTCATTAAAATGAAATCCAAAACAATACAATAGTTCAAATATTTTTTCATACGATTTTTGAAAACCTTGTTCTATATAAAACGTGGTTTTTCTCTGGCTATTTCTGGAAATCAATTCATTTACGACTTCATCCACATCATGTCACATGTTCTTGTGAAAGTGCAGTAGAGATATGGAACTCAGTCGCTGTTGTCCCATACTGGATCACAAATAGGTTTTCAATCTTCGTAGACCAGAAAACGATCGCTCAGCAGTAGCAGAATAGTGATGAATACCTTCAAAAACTTAACAAATTCGGGTAGAAGATCTATAAAATGTGGTTGGAATTTTTACACTAGAAAATAAGAAGAATGATTAGTAATTTCCATTTAATTCCAACTACCTTTATTGCTTATCTTGACAGATACGCGTATTTCGTCTACAATGTGCAGACTTCTTCAGTGTCGTGTACTAATACTCGACTGAAAGAAAACCTTCGCCACCTGCCGTATTTATCCTATTTTCTAAATACAAACACTTGTACCTACAGCTAACATTTCTTGTACCTAACCTATCCTGAGTCCAAAACAAATATTATGCTTGATATCTACCTCGCCTTTTCTTTATACCCAACCTGATTATTCCGTAGCAGCGGGTGTTCCACTGCGTCGGTTTTGATGTCGTTTAGGTATTAAGTTAAAGAGCCATGTGTACCCGTTACCTTGGTCTTTGTTTAGTAGATTTGTGTTTTGTTGTTTGTTGATTTCTAAGCTTTCTGCGACGTCTAATTTCCAGGGTGTAGAGGTAGTCCGTAAGATTGTGATGTCATTCGTCGTTATGTCGTGATTTTCCATAAAGATGTGTTCTGCAACTGTCGATTTGAAGTTATGTGAAATTCCTTTGTCAGTCTGTTTGACAGCCCCATCCTTCCCCGAATTAAAGGCCTCCCAAAAGTCCACAAACCCGGAAACGAAATGAGGGAGATTGTTTCATCTGTAGGATCTCCAGCCCATAAGCTAGCAAAATGGCTAGTGAAAGAATTTCAAGGTATCTCCGAGCAATTCCCAACAAGCTCAGTTCGTAACTCTCAGGAATTCGTACAACATCTTCTTTCATCAGGTCATATAAATGAAAATGAAGTAATGGTATCTTTCGACGTCACCGCCCTTTTCCCTAGCGTACCAATCAAGGACGCGATTAACCTTCTAGAAGATTGGCTTTTAAAACAAGGAGATGATACAGCATGGAAGCAAAAGGTGCGAATGTACCTTAAGCTCACCCGACTTTGCATGGAAGAGAACTACTTCACTTTCAGAGGTTCTTTCTATAAACAACTAAAAGGAGCCCCCATGGGAAACCCTCTATCCCCATTCCTCTGTGAACTGTTTATGGCAAATCTAGAAACCATTCTTAAAACGGAAGGATTACTTCCAACTCGCTGGTGGAGATACGTCGACGACATCTTTGCCGTAGTTAAACAATATGATCTCCCCTTAATTCTTCAAGCAATCAACAATCTCCATAAAGACATCAAGTTCACTTATGAAATAGAAAAGGATGGGAAACTTGCATTCCTCGACCTTCTGGTAGTTATAGAATCATGGTCATCATCGTCTTTAGAGTTTGAAATTTTCAGAAAACCCACAAACACCCAAAGAGTCATCCCCTACACTTCAAACCACTCTTTTCAACACAAAATGGCCACTTTCCACCACATGATCCACCGAATGTTGACCCTTCCCCTCAATAAAACCGGAAAAGCCAAAGAATTAGCATATATCTTCGAAACTGCTAAACTCAATGGTTATGAAAAGAGGACAATTCAAGCTATCATCCAAAAAAAGGAAAAACTTCTTCATAGGAAATCACAAACAACCCTTTCCGATTCACCTGAACCCCTGAAACGTGTGTCTGTCCCCTTCGATAAAGATATTACACAAAAGCTAAAAACTCAACTTAGGGAATTTGGCTTGGACTTAGTTTTCTCTAGCAGGAACAACCAATTGGCATCGTCGTTAGGCTCCACCAAAGATTCAATAGATGTATTAGGCAGAGCAGGGGTATACAAAATTAAGTGTAAACACTGCAGCAAAATGTATGTAGGTCAAACAAAGAGAACCTTGGCAACAAGGTTCAAAGAGCATCTAGCGGAGGTGACTAAGGCTGTCAAACAGACTGACAAAGGAATTTCACATAACTTCAAATCGACAGTTGCAGAACACATCTTTACGGAAAATCACGACATAACGACGAATGACATCACAATCTTACGGACTACCTCTACACCCTGGAAATTAGACGTCGCAGAAAGCTTAGAAATTAACAAACAACAAAACACAAATCTACTAAACAAAGACCAAGGTAACGGGTACACATGGCTCTTTAACTTAATACCCAAACGACATCAAAACCGACGCAGTGGAACACCCGCTGCTACGGAATAATCAGGTTAGGTATAAAGAAAAGGCGAGGTAGATATCAAGCATAATATTTGTTTTGGACTCAGGATAGGTTAGGTACAAGAAATGTTAGCTGTAGGTACAAGTGTTTGTATTTAGAAAATAGGATAAATACGGCAGGTGGCGAAGGTTTTCTTTCAGTCGAGTATTAGTACACGACACTGAAGAAGTCTGCACATTGTAGACGAAATACGCGTATCTGTCAAGATAAGCAATAAAGGTAGTTGGAATTAAATGGAAATTACTAATCATTCTTCTTATTTTCTAGTTACAGGTATTCCACTAAACAGCTCACACTCTCCATAATTCATCATGGCAACCCAGCCGTCAGAGCCCAACAAATTCATCGGATTGAAGAAAACCATCGCCGCACTTAGGAAGGACGTAGCATTTCTGAAGAAATGCCTAAAATATAAAGTAGTACCAATAAGTCATAGGATTAAGATTCGGACATCTACCCCTACCAACATCGTCAGGAAAATGGAAGCAGAATTCATCAAGGACAGCATCAAACGACTATTTAACAAATTGGACCGTAAGACTTTGGAGTGCTATTCTCTGCACCTGAAGTTAGCCAAGGAGTATCCGATAAAATTCCAGGAGTTCTTATCCCGAGCCAAGGTGGCAGAGGAATGCGAATCGAATAGGAAACGAACGGTCCTAGATAGGAAACTCAACAAGCTAAGAATAGGATCCCAACAGACACGGACCACACATCACACCAAGGAACAAGCCACACCTACACCCACCATCACCACGACACCGATGGTCCACGCCATTAAGGGACTGGTTGTCAACCGATCGACGACCGCATTCACGGAAGAACAACTGACTCTCCTCAACAAAGGATTAGGATACGCGGTTACAACCAAGCCCGACGTGGAGCAGATCATCATCGACGTGGAGACAGCGATTACACACACACTCCCAACATCTTTACAAAACACAGCTAGGACTATCACTTCAAACATTATTAAGGACGGACAAAAACAAAGACACAACAACGCAAAGGAAATTCGTATCGTCAAGGAACTGAAGTCTAAACCTGTTTTTTACCTAAAAGCAGACAAAGGCAACAAAGTCGTCATCATGGATAAGGAGGACTACGACATGCAGATGGCTTTAAAAATCAACAATGGACCTTACAGGCAGCTTCGAGTAGACCCCCTACCAAACATGGTGAAACACGTGGATAAAACACTAAAGGAGTGTAAAGCAGTACTAGGGGATGCAGCAGTCCGTCTTCGCGAACCAAACCCCATCCTTCCCCGAATTAAAGGCCTCCCAAAAGTCCACAAACCCGGAAACGAAATGAGGGAGATTGTTTCATCTGTAGGATCTCCAGCCCATAAGCTAGCAAAATGGCTAGTGAAAGAATTTCAAGGTATCTCCGAGCAATTCCCAACAAGCTCAGTTCGTAACTCTCAGGAATTCGTACAACATCTTCTTTCATCAGGTCATATAAATGAAAATGAAGTAATGGTATCTTTCGACGTCACCGCCCTTTTCCCTAGCGTACCAATCAAGGACGCGATTAACCTTCTAGAAGATTGGCTTTTAAAACAAGGAGATGATACAGCATGGAAGCAAAAGGTGCGAATGTACCTTAAGCTCACCCGACTTTGCATGGAAGAGAACTACTTCACTTTCAGAGGTTCTTTCTATAAACAACTAAAAGGAGCCCCCATGGGAAACCCTCTATCCCCATTCCTCTGTGAACTGTTTATGGCAAATCTAGAAACCATTCTTAAAACGGAAGGATTACTTCCAACTCGCTGGTGGAGATACGTCGACGACATCTTTGCCGTAGTTAAACAAGATGATCTCCCCTTAATTCTTCAAGCAATCAACAATCTCCATAAAGACATCAAGTTCACTTATGAAATAGAAAAGGATGGGAAACTTGCATTCCTCGACCTTCTGGTAGTTAGAGAATCATTGTCATCATCGTCTTTAGAGTTTGAAATTTTCAGAAAACCCACAAACACCCAAAGAGTCATCCCTTACACTTCAAACCACTCTTTTCAACATAAAATGGCCACTTTCCACCACATGATCCACCGAATGTTGACCCTTCCCCTCAATAAAACCGGAAAAGCCAAAGAATTAGCATATATCTTCGAAACTGCTAGACTCAATGGTTACGAAAAGAGGACAATTCAAGCTATCATCCAAAAAAAGGAAAAACTTCTTCATAGGAAATCACAAACAACCCTTTCCGATTCACCTGAACCCCTGAAACGTGTGTCTGTCCCCTTCGATAAAGATATTACACAAAAGCTAAAAACTCAACTTAGGGAATTTGGCTTGGACTTAGTTTTCTCTAGCAGGAACAACCAATTGGCATCGTCGTTAGGCTCCACCAAAGATTCAATAGATGTATTAGGCAGAGCAGGGGTATACAAAATTAAGTGTAAACACTGCAGCAAAATGTATGTAGGTCAAACAAAGAGAACCTTGGCAACAAGGTTCAAAGAGCATCTAGCGGAGGTGACTAAGGCTGTCAAACAGACTGACAAAGGAATTTCACATAACTTCAAATCGACAGTTGCAGAACACATCTTTACGGAAAATCACGACATAACGACGAATGACATCACAATCTTACGGACTACCTCTACACCCTGGAAATTAGACGTCGCAGAAAGCTTAGAAATTAACAAACAACAAAACACAAATCTACTAAACAAAGACCAAGGTAACGGGTACACATGGCTCTTTAACTTAATACCCAAACGACATCAAAACCGACGCAGTGGAACACCCGCTGCTACGGAATAATCAGGTTAGGTATAAAGAAAAGGCGAGGTAGATATCAAGCATAATATTTGTTTTGGACTCAGGATAGGTTAGGTACAAGAAATGTTAGCTGTAGGTACAAGTGTTTGTATTTAGAAAATAGGATAAATACGGCAGGTGGCGAAGGTTTTCTTTCAGTCGAGTATTAGTACACGACACTGAAGAAGTCTGCACATTGTAGACGAAATACGCGTATCTGTCAAGATAAGCAATAAAGGTAGTTGGAATTAAATGGAAATTACTAATCATTCTTCTTATTTTCTAGTTACTCTTCCCTTACACCATCCCATCCGAAATGTCATCACACCCCTCCCACTTCAAATAAATTTCCTGGCAATGTATCCCAGTTGTGCTATTCCTTCTTGTTTCCAAGCAGCTTGTACCTACCCAGCAAGCTATTTGTCACCCATATGAGCCAGCTCTTGATAGGGGAGCTATAGGGACCACGGACTTGGTGGCAGTCACAGTCATGAACAGCAAATATTAGCTTAAATAAATTACCTGCCCAGCCCCTTCAAAACGATAATGTGACTAATTAACCTCGAGCCAACCACGGAGTAATTGGCACCCCACTTACTTACACAAAGAAGCAAAGAAGCATAACACATATTGGATATCGGCTCCGCAAAGTGATACGCACCCCACAAATAAACGAACTAATCAAAAAAAATAAGTTGAAATTAAAGAAGAAAATCCAAACAATAGAGTGGCACAATAAACAGCATTGTTGAAATGTTTTTGTCAAAGGAACTTTGTGTATTTACCTAAACCACACATCGAACGACAATGTTCTTTCTACCGCTTTTATCTCGATCAAAACCAAAGCAAAGTGGTCACATTGCTTAAATGTCCAAGCCACACGACTCCACTCTGATGAGACGCAAAAACGTGGACCCATTTGTGCTTAATCATTCTCTTCTTATCAGCTCGTGTCCACTATCTGTCAATACACTTTTCCCCGCAAATTGGCTGGTAACATAAAATCCAGATAAATCCCGCTGCGCCGCGAATAAGACCATCAGCAAAATCCGCACCAGCACACAAAGCCAATAAAAACGGACAGAAATCTCAAAACATTGCACCCGCTAGTCCCAGATGCAGGCGGCTTATGTCGAGTGGAACCAGACTAGCAAAGGAGGAAAAAACGAGCATAAACAATATGCTGCCGCCGTCCCACCCCAGATGAATCGCACAAAGGCAAAAACCAACAGACGAAAATCGCAGCAATAACGCATCCATGCAAAAGAAGCAGCGGATTACCGACTCGTCGTACTCTCATTCTCGCCCTTCATCTGACAGCTACGGCACCGATGCTCACGGTTCCGGCACCGTGAGAGCGGTCACTCACTTACTCGTCAATAAGTAACGTTGAGAGCGAGAGATACGCCGTGAGATCATCGCTGGTGCGGATGAACAAAAACATTGCGGGCAGGGGTGCCAGCTTTTTCTTCGGAATCGTTTGAATGCCATTCGTTAATATATTGAAGCTGTGTTCCATTTGATAACTTTTCACTTAAACTTGACACATTGAAAATTATTTAAAATGTTCGAAAATCCCTCAGTTGATGATCGGCCGATTTGCTTATTTGCCGAGGTGCTTATCAAAACTAATTAAAGAAAATGAATTTTAATTCGCCAATTGGAACACAGCCTAAATATCGTTACTGCTTGAAATCAGAAAACGTATTGCCCTATACGATTTCACACCAGCAATCATTAAGTGTCACGAGTAGTCTATAATAATTGCACAATAATGTGCTGTTATTCTACAGTTTCTTATGATCGACTTATTCATAAACCATCTTTGTATGCCCATGGAAGATTTCCAACACAAATCACTTTTTGGATCGAAGATGATTATAATGCAATCAAGCAAAGCTCTCGAACAATTTTTCTCTTTTATGATGTTAATTATCGAGGTAGAAGTTATTATCATATGACAATTGTCCTGTTATTTCACGAAATGACTCAAACATTGCGAAACACAGATGCCCTTATCATTCATCTGTGCTGAATTCAAATTTCTGTTCTAAGATAATAAGCCACTCGATAAGATAAGATCATTTGAATCGCCGTTGGTCGACCATTCACATGAAATGGAATTTTCCTATCCAATGACCATATCTATGAAGTTCAATTTCACATTCACATCGCCAATCCGAGATAATAAAAAAAAAATCCACTAGCACTGCTTCACACAAACACAAATCTCACCCCAGCTGCACTCACAAGCTGATTTTGACAGTTCTCTCCCCTGTTGCCGAAAACAAAAACAAAATGCACCACGGTGTTTTGAACCGGAAAAAGAACCCCGTCCCGCATCGCCGGCACCGAAACTTATGCACACAAACCTACCTTTTTCATGATTCCGGTTTTGCGCTTCGAGAAGGTCGTGTACCGTCGCAACTTGTTATCGATGTATTCCATCTTAATCTTGACACGGCCCTTTGTCTTCTTCCCATTGCTCGGTGGTGACTTCTTCGGCTGCAGCGAGGTATAGCTTTCGTCCACCACTTCCGAGCCAACATTGCACCCTTCGAGGCCGGTCATGTTCTGCGAACCGACCATTTGCCGGCCATCGTCGTAGCAGTCCGAGTTGGCTCGTTTGATACCGCGGGAGAGGCTTCCGCCGCCGCCTCCACCTCCGCCGCCACCGCCACCACCGGTACCGCACTGAGGTCCATTTCCACTCATTAGGCTACCACCGCGAGACATGACTTGACCCACGAGGCCTCCACTTGGGGCCGGGCGAGCGAAACGTTCGGATTACCGTAGATCTCCGGCGTTTCGCTCATCATACTCATGCTGTAGTTCAGATTGTAGCGCGAGTCACGCGCTGCATTCGGATCCATTATTTCCCAAATTTTTGCGGCTTTTCTGGGAACTGGCACCAAAGGAAGATTCACGCTCGCGGCTTTCGGCAGGTTCTAGCGCACGAATTGCTTTTTACAACCACGTCACTACCCGGTTTTTCGCACTTTTCCACCTCAATCGCACCGGAATTATTTCGGATCTTTCCAGCGGTCTGTGACCTACGAACACACTCGCGGTTCCGTTTGTTCCTATCGCACTATAGTTTTCCGTGAAAGGGCCGTGTCATTCACTGTTTTCCTTATTTCCACACACCACTAAACCGACAATTTTCCTCGAGGAGGAAAATTCGCACCCGTAAAAATCCGCGACCCCGAATGAACTGAAGAATGCTTATTTCGGGATTGGACGGGCGGTAACTCACTCTCCGTTTGTTTTGACAGATGGATGAACGTTGTTGCGTTGGACGGTACACGGTTTGCCTTCTCTCCTTTTGACAGCAGCAGCAACAGGGTCTCCTCAGCCTCAGCCAGCAGTCGCTCTCGTCGTCACCCACGATGGTTGATCGCCTTCTCTGCAACAGCGGCAGCTACGCACCTTCTCCTTCACACCTCCACGCCGTTGGAAGACCAGGAACCAGCCAAAACACGCCGTCTATTTCGCTGATGTCGAAGTTCGGTCACACAGCTCAGCTCCTTCTTTTTTGGGAACTTTTCTAATGTTTTGATCCCCTTTTCGAGATTATTTTTATCTTTTGATTTTGGTCGCTCTTTTGCTCTTACGAATTGGAATCTCGACGATGTCTTATTTTATCAGATGCTTGCAAGTGTCGTTGTCGTCGTCTATCTTCTGGCCGGTACAATTACTCAACATTTCAGCTTGCGAGATCGCAGTGTCTGATCGTAGCTGTAAGCAGTTGGTTGATTCCACAGGTTGTTTAGAACTTTCACAGCATGCCCCAACGGTTTCTTTGATCGATCACTTTTGTTCTTTTTTTAAATCACACAATTTCATAAGTTTCGCACAGAAAACTCAGCTCGGAGCATCGGTTCTACCACAGTCAAACGCACGCAGATGGTTCGCTGTTCCTCCAAATAAAGCAAAACAAGCCACTTGTTGATTTCTTCCGAACCGTGTCACCAATCGTTCGGCGATCGGCAGTCGATTTCCACAAAAACTTCTTTTTTCTCCAAAATTGCACAAGTTCCCGTCACCGGTTACGTCAACTTTCCGCTCCCTATGGACAAACTGCTTCCTCCAAATTTCGGCTGTCACCCGGACGGATCTCTCCAAAAAACTGACTCCAACGGTTTGGTACGATTTTTTTCTCCTCTGTTGTTTGCCTCGTCGATCGTTCGAACGGCCGATCGATCCAAGCCGAAAAAACCGAAACTCAACACGCGCAAAACACACACGGACGACAACTCTCTGCTGTGCACACTGACTGATGATTGTTAGCGCTTCGCTCGCACGAGGAACATTCTACATATGGCTCCAGCTGACCACTGTCGATATAATAAAATTACGAAAATAAAA
Organism: Aedes koreicus; assembly: GCA_024533555.2. NCBI lineage: Eukaryota > Metazoa > Arthropoda > Insecta > Diptera > Culicidae > Aedes > Aedes koreicus. The sequence continues at coordinate 25,156 of JAHHFK020004384.1, read as the reverse complement.
TAATATAAAACCGATCCAGCAGATCGTCGCGATCGTGTACGACCCACTCTTTCATTGTGTGCGAGACCTTCGGCAGTCTTCGGGCCGCTCGCTCCACGTGTTCGCACTGTTTCCCAACCAGCAAGTGTGCGTTCATCTCCGTATACGTACTCCGTTCGTAAAACTTTGGACCTCTCTCACACAATCCAAGCCCCGATACGATCGAAACAGCCCAGGCTGAGCCTCGTGCCAAAACGAGACAACTCCTTCTTCGGACTCCAGAGCGGCAAATTGGACCTCACACTCGTCGCCACCGGTCGTTGTATGCGCTGATTGCAACTAAACGAGAGGCGGCAATTTATGGTTACGCCTATTTTTAGCAGAATGCCACTTGTGGGGATGTTGGGAGGAAACGCACACTCGCATTCGCATCGACTGATCATAGTTACGATCGCGTCCAGTGACAGGAATCCTAAAAATAAACGAAGCCGTTTGGGTGCCTACTTACATGGGGAGATGTGATCTGCGATCGCTGCACGAGTAAAACTACAACAATAAGGATTTAGGGCTGTTTACGGATCAATGAAGGGGTCCAAAATCGATCTGCCTGGCCATATTTTTTGGATGCGAGTGAGAGTGGTCGCGCGCGCGCTCGCTGTGCTGTTGCCCATTATTGTGCGGCCACTGCAGGTGCTCGTTTGGGACCTTGGAGTCACGAGACTGGATTTCCCGCTGCAAATGGGATGATTATGGCCGGGTGATAAGCGCAATTTGTCAATGAATCGTGGGGCAGCCATTTTGGGGCGATCGAGGATGTAATTCAATCATCGCGGCTTTGTTGATGGGTGATCTTGAGTGTCTGTTTATGGGGACCCGATGTTTGTTTTGACTACTGGAAATTGAGCTGCATTTCCCTAGGGAGCAACGAATGTAGAAATCGGCCCAATGGCTTTGTATGAAACGAGGCTCTCGTGATCTCGTCACACACGAATTTAAACACAAAAAGAGGATACCGACTAAGCTAGTATTATGCTCAGAAAGTAGTTGGTTCAGTAGAGAGAGACATGATTCAGAAATGGGTGGAGATCAGAAGTTGCTGTAAATTCAAATATACAGTGACGGACAATACAACAAAACCAAAGCCTGATTTTCATACAAAATGGTTATGTTAGGGGGCTTGCCTTTCATTTTCTCGAGAACCAATTGAGTTGAAATTTCGGATGAGGTCCAGAAGTAGCCTAAATTCTCATCTGCATTAAATCCATCATTTTTCATTCACCACTTTAAAAGTTACAGACACCGCATACGACAAAACAATAAGACCACTTTTTGATTTCCATAAAGGATGCTCGAATTTGAGGATCTGAATTTTGATTATTGATGCATGGGTTATTTTAATATCAGTGTACTAAAGATTGTAATTCACACTCATCAACATGGCCTAAACTATAGATACCAAAAGGAGGTCTTATTGTTTTGTCGTAGATGGTGTCTGTTGTTTCTGAAGTGGTGAATGAAAAATTATGAATTTATTAAAGATGAAAATTCAAATTATTTCTAGGCAATTGTTTAAATTTCAGCTCAATAACTTCACGGGAAAGCAAAATACAAGCCTCCAAACATGACCATTTTGTATGAAAATCGGGCTTTGGTCTTATTGTGTTGTCCGTCACTGTATGCCGAAGTTGATTTTATATTCTTTATAAAATCATTTATTTGGTTAGGCTCAACCGAATCAACTTTGCAGAGCCAAGTTTTCATATATGTACACATCAGTTATCTTAGTACTAAAGTTAGGGGGATCACTCACGGCCGTGTCGAGGTTAGTAGAAATAACAATTTAACGGATTCGAATATGGGTGGAAATTTGAAGTTTTTCTTGAATAACATATTTATTTAAAATTCTAAATCATCCAATCAAAACTCATTACTTTTTAACATTTGGTTTACTTTTGACTTGAACATTTTCTAGAATAAAAAAACACGCACACATACACACATACAGATAAAAACTAAAACTAATAATTCATGTTAAACTTCCTACAATCTAACGCTAATGTTAGTCAAAAACACATAAATGAGTTTCATATACTCCAGATCACGTACAGCCAAAATATCTCGAACTGGTACATTGGGTTGTCTTCCTCGGGGAATTAATAAGCTCAGATTTGACTCAACGATGCTCGGGACACGACCAAATAAGGAACGTCCATTAATTGCGTCACGCAAAATTTGACTTTTTATAACCCCCCCCCCCCCCCTTGTCACATTTTTTGTATGAACCTTCGAATTTTTTTGTATGGATCGTCACGTTTTCTCAAACCCCCCCACCCCCCTTACTGCGTGACATAATTAATGGACCTTCCCTAATGTAATCTGCGTCCTGGTAACCTTGTCCACATTCACAGAGATTGCTGTAGCTCAGCCCAACTCGGTATAAATGAGCGTTCAAAGAATAATGAGTGTACATGAGGCGAGACAACACACGAATGAAGTCTCGGCCACCATCCAGTCCCCCCCAAACCAAGATTTCTTCGACACCTTTGGAATAATAGAATGTTGCCATCGCCCCAAATTCTGTGATTGTTGACGAAAAATAGGAAAAAATTTATTGAAGGCGATTTGTCGATCGTAAATATCGCCTTCCATAGCGCCCACCTTTGCAAGCGAGTCCGCTCTCGCATTGCCCAGAATCGAACAATGACATGCGTGCTTTACAGGCCTCAAGGAGCGAAGAGCCTCTATAGAACTGAGACAATCCGTAAAAATGAAGTAATCCGGTGTTAGTGAGGTAATAATGTATAGCATGAAGTGTATTTCAGCTAATTCAGCGAAAGACATGGAACAAGGAGCTTTTTACCATACAAGTTCAATACAATGGACGCAATTCGCCCCAACAAAAAACAAGGAGCTTGAAGTTTACGATTGGCGCTATGAATCTCATTGAATATACCAAAGCCTGCTGACTCCTCTATCAATGATCCGTCAGTGAAGAACGATTTAGTGGAATCTTGGCGGGGGTGGATAAAATCACCAAAATTCACTTTTTAACGAGATTGATGCAGATGCAGGCTGTTAATAAAACAAATGAACTCAAAATGGCTGCCGTATTGAGTGCTCGGCTGCTACAAAGACAGTGGTGTTGGTTTAGAGGGGTTTGAATAACTTTTGATACTGCCCATTTTGACAAGCTTTGTGGTCTAAATACTCTTCTGTGCAACGCACGAAACAATCGATACTCTGCATGTAATGTCAACTGGCCACCAAGGTGATTTAACCCCGCTAGACATTTTCTTGTGGGGTTATGTTAAGTCGCAAACCACCGATGCCCTGAAAGCCAACATTACTCAAGAATATGCCATTATGTGAAATCAACTATGTTTTTTTTACTTGTCGAGAATCATCTTCAGGCGATCTCGCTATTTATGTAAACGCAGGTTTGAGTTTTAAAGTTCTGAGGAATTTTACGATTGACGGACTTCATCTTAAACATGTTGGAATTAAGTGTAATGGACCTTATTACGAAGTAATTGGGTTATACAGACCACCTTTTCTCGATTAGAACAGTTTTCACGACGAGTTTGAAAGTATATCGTCGGTTCAAAATTCGCGTCCTCAATTTTTTGTTGGTGACATGAATATTCCCATTAATTTGTTAAAAAATAAATATACTTGTTCGTTATAAAAGCCCTCCAAAATCGCATAATTTTGTTTGCTCAAATACTTTTTGTGACTCGTCCAAATAGTAAAACACCTTAGATCACTTCGTTTGCAGTAATGATATTTTGGGAAGTATAAGAAATAATACTATGTGGATATGTGGAAAATTATTTCCGATATTTTTTGATTTAAATGAAACTTTGCATACGCTTTTGGCTTAAGAGATTGAACAATTTCCGCGCTAACATAGATTTTTGTGACACAATAGTCAGTTTTAAAAAGGTCGTAAGCATTTTCAATAGCACTTCAATTAATAATTTGACGCTCGAAATCCTTTGGTTGTACAAAAAACTGACCAAGAACAGTTTGTGACCCTATGTGTGAAGGTTGTAAAAAAATATACACTGAGAAAAAAATTGTCGGAATTTTTTTTTAAATTTACTTGAAAATATATATATCTCAAGAAACAACTTTTTGATTTCTTTTATTTTTTAATTGTAAATATTTGAAGTTATTATGCAAATGCAAATGAAAAATTTAGGATGAAGTAATGTCATGAAAAAAAGTTTTCAGAACATCAACTTTCGGTGCATTTCTTAAAATTTTAATATTTGCGGAAATAAACGTATTTTGATTACATAATATGATTTTTGAAGTAGGGTAACGGGATGTAATGTTAGCCTAGCTCCTTCATTCGGCCTATGTACCAAATATGTTATTAAATCAGCCATAATCAACAAAATCATGTTGCTATCGGGATAACCGATTAATTCCAAAGCAAATGAGACATTATTAACTAATTTATTGTTTTTCACATCCGTGAAATGTTCAATTTCATTAACTTTTTTAGACACCATAACTTCGCTTTCTAAGCTGAACAGATTATCTGCATGATCTTCGAATGGACTAAATTTGGCTAAATTGAACCGATTAACCGAGTAATGCAGCCTAGATGTACAAAAAATAGTCACACGTTATTAACTAACTGTTCACATCAATAAAATAACAATAATTTAACAAGAAATCCTTAGACCCAATGTTAGGGACATATTATTTTCTATGTACTCAACTATGGCCTGTTGGATTAATAACATATTAAAAATGTTGTTATTGGTATAATTTTCAATGCAAATGTATGAGTTTGCGTTTCTATATTTTTCAAATGGCTCAAACAAAGGAACAAAATCTGTGTAGAGTAAATTATAATGTTCACATATGATTTACCGAATGACCGGTAAATCATATGTGAAAATAACTGAAATGTTTCAAAGCAATTTTAGCTTAGTTTGTTTGTGAAATTATGTGTTGGATAGATTCATACAGCACGCCCCCCCCCCAAAAACAAAAGCAAAGAAAAAACCAAACAAAAACTCAATTAAAAATGAAAGGAAGAAGAACCAACCAACAAAAAAACCCACTTTGGTTTCAATGCGCCACCATTACACCCATATCCTGTTATTGATTTATGACTAAATAAAATGAGTTGCGTAACTTTTTGTGAAACATACTTGTTCAGTCCGCAAAGCGACCTGAAGAAGGGAGACGAGAATTAGCCAATACGCAATAGCCAATAGCCAATCACAGCAAAGCAGTCGTCACAACTCAGCTATAAAACTGCACACTGCTGTGCCGTGAGTAATCTTTTCAACGCAAGCCGTTTAGGAGGCAACACCACCTGAAAAGAAGCAGCCCGAAGAAGAAAGCCAGCAACACCACTAGTAGCAGTTAGCTCGTCGGCATCAAGACCGAAGCGAGCATCGCACAGTACCCGCCGGTCGGCGAGCGACCGACATAGTAGCAGTCATCAGCGAGAAGCGCTCGCGCAGTGGTAGCAGCAAGGCTACGAAAAGGAAATAGTGTCAATGAGACAGATAATAAAAATGAAGAAGTAAAAGTGTATCCGCCTCTGTGTTTTGCTCCAACGCTCGCTTCCATTCCGCCTGCCACAAAATCGGCTCTTTTCAGAGCCATCGTAGAGTTGAGAATTTTCCACCAAAAGAGTTGATATCCCGGCCGCTCACGGCCACCACCATTCACCAGCCTTGCGAGGCATTCCAGGAGGGAGCACGACGCTCCACAGGCAGCCTGTCATCCGACCTGCCTCCACCGAGAAGAAAACCACCGGCGTTGTCCATCCACTGCCCAATTCCACTGGGGAAGCGGGCATCCAAAGGCCAAACGATCAAGATACAGTCCATTCGTACCCAACATTAATTGGTCCTTCGAGCCGGATGTGCGGAGCAATCATCCCAACAGACGGAGTTGGTTCGTCTTGAGTCAGTGCAAAAGTGGATCGGAAAGCGACGTGTTGTGAGCAGAGCATAGAGGGTACCCGAGAAAAAGTGAAAAGTGAAAACAAACATTGACTTGAAAACGAACACAAGTGAACAATAAGTGATAGACAATGTGAACAGTGCAACAAAATGCCACCCAAAAAATCACAACCTGAGAGTGAAGGTGCCGCGAATAAGGAGCTGGAGGCGCTAACCCACAACCGTGGAATGGCGCAGCGCAACGTGAGCAGAATCCTAACCATCCTGAAGCAAGCTGAAGTGGATAAAACCGAGCTAATCCCAGCTCAAGTGAAAGTGTATCAGCGAAGTGTTGAAAGTGCCAATGCAGAGTTCACCAGGCTTCATCAGGAAATTATAGCCGATTCCCCACCAGACAAGCGCGAGGAACAAGACAACATCTTCCTAAGTTTCGTCGACCTCTACGAAGAAGTGTCAGTGGTGCTCGAGAGCTGGTTCGATAAATTCGCCGCATCACCAGCTCGACAGCCACAGCCCACAACGAACCAGCAGCCATTGATCATCCAACCCTCCCTGCCGCGTGCCATACCAACATTCGACGGACGGTACGAACAATGGGAGAAGTTCAAGGTGATGTTTAAGGATGTGGTCGATAGAAGCAACGAGTCTGATCGCATCAAACTTTACCATTTGGAAAAGGCGTTGATTGGGGATGCCGCCGGTTTGATAGACGCCAAAACTATCGCCGACGGTAATTACGTACGTGCCTGGCAACTACTCGACGAACGCTATTCCGACAACCGCCGGTTGATTGATCGGCATCTGGCAAGCCTGTTAGGAGTGAGGAAGTTAACCAAGGAATCATACAGTGAGTTGAGAACTTTGGTGGAAACCTTCGAAGGAAATGTGGAGAACCTGAAATACCTGGGTCAGGAGTTCGCCGAGGTTGCAGAGTATATTGTAGTGTTCTTGATTGCTCGCGCTTTGGACGACGAAACCAAAAAGTTGTGGGAGTCAACCATCAAGAAAGGGGAGTTACCCGTGTACGACGAAACCATCGTGTTCTTGAAGGAACGAGTGTCTGTACTGGAGAGGTGTCAAACATCGAGTGACAGTAGCCAGTCCAAGCATCGACCACCGGAGCGATCATCAACCAAACCAAATCCATCGAAGCATCTTCCACCGAAGATAAACACCGCTACAACTTCTGCCACGCAAGATCATCGTTGTGACTTCTGTGCCGATAATCATCTCACGTTTAAGTGCCCAGTATTCAACGAGTTGTCGGTTAGTCAAAGGATTTCCAAAGTGAAGGAGAAAAACGCCTGCTTCAACTGTCTAAGGCGTGGGCATCGCGTGGGAGATTGTTCTTCGAAGAAGTCCTGCTCAAAATGTAACCGGAGACATCACTCATTGCTACACCTGGAAGAGACGATGAAGCCACCGAAGGATAATTGTGAAGTGAATCAACCTAAGCCACAATCAAGTTCAGTTGTTCCAGTTCCAACATCAGTGTCAGCAGCTCAAGTTCCAGTACCAGTTCCAGCGTGCCAGCCATCCAGTAGCGGCGTGTCTACGAATGCCGCATATTCCCATGTTCCAGTGAAGCCAACAAGCCAAGTATTCCTGCTCACTGCTGTAGTCAACGTCATGGATCAAGACCAACAGCCGCATCCGTGTAGAGCACTTCTGGATTGCGGGTCGCAGGTGAGTTTCATCACGCAAGCCATGGCCATGAGCAAGCCATGAGATTATTAACCAAAGAGGTGAGTGTTCCTATAACTGGTATCGGTAGTGCTAAATCCACCATTAAGCAAATGGGTACCGTCCAAGTCCGCTCCAGATGCAATAACTTTATGTTATCACTGTCTTGCCTAGTATCGCCCAAAATCACCGGTCTTCTCCCTTCCTTCACGATTGATATTGACTCTTGGGAAATCCCACCGGGTATCCACCTTGCAGACCCCCCACTTTCCATAAAGCGAACACGATTGATATGCTTATTGGCATGGATAATTTCTATGACATTTTTGAAACCAGGTTATATGAAGTTATCTGACAATTTTCCCGGTCTGCATGATTCCCACTTTGGTTGGCTGGTAGGGGGAACTTACTTGTGAGAGTCTATTCTCTGGATCAGCTGTACGTTCGTTCACCGTATGTGCAGATCCTGTCAACAAGCTCGTGCAAAAATTTTGGGATATTGAGAGTGTCACCCCAGAGCTAGTGCCGGCAACAGACGTGGAAGAGTGCGAACAACAATTCATGGCCACCCATCGTCGAGACGAAACCGGACGTTACGTGGTTCAACTACCTTTGAGAGACAGTGTTGTGCAGTTGGCCGATTCTCGCTCATTGGCACTGCACAGATTTTTCCTTTTAGAAGCAAAATTAGCTCGCAACAAGGACCTGAAAGCCCAGTATGATGCGTTCATTGAGGAGTACGAGTCACTCAATCACTGCAAGGAAATCCAAGAGTTCAACGATCCGCCAGGTTTGAGAAAATGGTATCTTCCTCACCACGCTGTTATCCGCCCTTCGAACTCAACAACCAAATGTCGCGTAGTATTTGACGCCTCTGCGAAGGTCAATGGACTTTCCCTAAATGATGTGATGTTGGTAGGACCCACTGTGCAAGCTGATCTATCAACGATTACTCTCAGATTTCGCACGTTCCAGTACGTCCTTAGTGCAGATATCGGTAAGATGTTCCGACAATTCGTATTGGACTCTGTGCACACTCCGATGCACCGAATTTTCTGGCGAAAGTCTCCTACTGACAGGCTTCGTGTGTTAGAACTTACCACCGTTACATATGGAACCGCAGCAGCCCCATTCCTAGCTACAAGAGCTCTTCTACAGTTGGCACGAGATGAGAAGGAAAGGTTTCACGTTGGCAGCTCGCGTGATAGAGGAAAACTGTTACGTCGACAACGTGCTGTTTGGTTCCAACCGATTCCAGGAAGCAGAAGAGATCCAGTGTCAGCTGATTGCAATGCTTCAGTCCGGAGGCATGCACCTTCATAAATGGTCCTCCAACGATGCCCGTCTTCTTGTTTCCATTCCACCCTCTGATAGAGACACCTTTGTGAATATTGGGGACAGTGGTGCCAATGAGGTCATAAAGACATTGGGATTAATGTGGGACCCCATTACCGATGAGTTTGTCTTCATAGCTACCCCTCCTGCGAACATTGAAACCCCTACGAAACGTCAAGTGTTGTCTACCATTGCGAAAGTGTATGATCCCCTTGGACTAATTTCTCCCGTTGTGGTAATAGCCAAGATCCTCATGCAACGTCTGTGGATTAGTAAGCTAGCATGGGACGATAATCTAGACAGTGATCTTCGAGCCGAGTTTGAATCTTTTATCGAAGCCTTACCAATTGCTGAGCAAATTCGAATCCCAAGACTTGTTGTTTTCCCTGAAGCTGTGTCATATGAGCTACATGGATTTGCTGATGCGTCAAAAAAGGCGTATGGTGCTTGCATATATATTCGTTCTATACATGCCAACGGCACCGCTACCATGAAATTAATTACCAGCAAATCCAAGATAGCTCCCATTTCTCCCGTGACTATTCCCAGAATGGAACTCTTAGCCGCAACCCTCCTTTTCCGTTTGATCAATAAAATCCAGAACACGATGGAGATCGAGTATACATCGATCAACTTATGGACCGACAGCCAAGTAGTTCTAGCGTGGCTGCGAAAACCATTGAACAGTCTGAAAGAATTTGTCCGCAATCGAGTGGCAGAGATTGTTTCCAATGATCAATTTGTGTGGAGATATGTTCGTACGTTAGATAACCCCGCAGATACAGTTTCTCGAGGACAGACTGCCGTTGAATTGGCCAGAAACGACATGTGGTGGAATGGGCCAGGATTCCTGCGCTCCGTGGTATACGAAGCTGACGTACCAGACCTTCCGAGTGACGATGAGATTCCAGAGATGAAGCCAACTGTGTCAGTGCACACAGTAATGAAGTACGACGAGTTTCCGGTCCTAACTAAGTTTGGGTGCTTTCGAAAAACACAGCGAATTGTAGCCTATGTCCTGAGGTTCCTGTCCAATTCTCGTAAGCAGAAAGAAGATCGAATTCTTACTTCTTATCCTACCATTCCTGAGCTCCGACGAGCAATGAAAAAGATGATAGGCGCCATTCAGCAGCAGGAGCTTTCCCGCGAGATAGAAAAGGTTAGAGCAGGTGACAGCAATCACCGACTCATCAGTTTGAATCCCTTTGTCGATAACGACTTGCTACGAGTGGGAGGAAGAATTCGTCACGCTCAGCTGCCCTACGAAACCAAACACCAATTTATTCTACCTGACAAGAGCCCAGTAACTCGGAGCCTTATTGCCTCAATTCATCGCGAGAACATGCACGTGGGTCTCTCTGGTGTGATCACCATCCTGAGGCAACAATTTTGGTTGTTGAATGCAAAATCGACCGTTCGTAAAGTTATCAAGAATTGCGTCCATTGCTTCCGAATTAATCCAACTACGATAGATCAGCAAATGGGAGATCTACCTTCCTACAGAGTTAACGAGGCACCAGTTTTTGCAGAAGTAGGAATTGACTACGCAGGACCCATTCTTGTGAAACAGACGGCTAGGAAGTCCACTCCAGTCAAAGGATATATTTGCATTTTTGTATGCATGGTGACGAAAGCCATTCACCTTGAAGCAGTGGAAAATCTTTCGACCGAGGCTTTCTTAGCAGCATTCCAACGTTTTGTATCACGAAAGGGTACTCCTCACACTGTGTATAGCGACAATGGTACCAATTTTATTGGGGCCAAGTCAGAGCTGCAAGAGCTCTACGTCATGTTCCAGGCCGAAATTACCCAGCAAAAACTGTTCGAGTTATGCCAAACAAAGGAAATTATTTGGCGAACCATTCCTCCTGGCTCCCCGCATTTTGGTGGGCTTTGGGAGGCAGGAGTGAAGAGCGTGAAATCGGTCCTCAAAAAGGTTTACCAATCTGCGTCCCTGACCATTTTCGAACTCTACACTCTCTTATGTCAAATAGAGGCAATCTTGAATTCCAGACCCTTATTCGCCCATTCCAATGACCCTCACGACCCCGAAGCACTAACTCCCGCCCATTTGATGATAGGTCGTCCACTCCTTGCCGTTCCCGAACCGTCCTATAATCAAATTCCACCCAATCGTTTATCTCGTTGGCAGTACGTCCAACAATTGCGTGAACATTTTTGGACCAGATGGTCTAAAGAGTATTTGACTGAACTACAAGTTCGAGGTAAGTGGACACAAAAACGTGTCAATGTCAAACCAGGTTTAGTGGTCTTGTTGAAAGAAGAAAACATCCCTCCCCAAAACTGGAAATTAGGCCGTGTTGTTTCAGTGTATCCTGGGGTGGACGGTTTAGTTAGAGTTGTGGACGTTAAAACGAGGTCTGGGGTCTTCAGGCGGCCAATACCCAAATTAGCACCATTACCGATACTAGACAACCTCACACCTGTTGGTTCAAACGTAACGGTGCGCACGCTTCCTGGGGGTGAATGTTCAGTCCGCAAAGCGACCTGAAGAAGGGAGACGAGAATTAGCCAATACGCAATAGCCAATAGCCAATCACAGCAAAGCAGTCGTCACAACTCAGCTATAAAACTGCACACTGCTGTGCCGTGAGTAATCTTTTCAACGCAAGCCGTTTAGGAGGCAACACCACCTGAAAAGAAGCAGCCCGAAGAAGAAAGCCAGCAACACCACTAGTAGCAGTTAGCTCGTCGGCATCAAGACCGAAGCGAGCATCGCACAGTACCCGCCGGTCGGCGAGCGACCGACATAGTAGCAGTCATCAGCGAGAAGCGCTCGCGCAGTGGTAGCAGCAAGGCTACGAAAAGGAAATAGTGTCAATGAGACAGATAATAAAAATGAAGAAGTAAAAGTGTATCCGCCTCTGTGTTTTGCTCCAACGCTCGCTTCCATTCCGCCTGCCACAAAATCGGCTCTTTTCAGAGCCATCGTAGAGTTGAGAATTTTCCACCAAAAGAGTTGATATCCCGGCCGCTCACGGCCACCACCATTCACCAGCCTTGCGAGGCATTCCAGGAGGGAGCACGACGCTCCACAGGCAGCCTGTCATCCGACCTGCCTCCACCGAGAAGACAACCACCGGCGTTGTCCATCCACAGCCCAATTCCACTGGGGAAGCGGGCATCCAAAGGCAAAACGAACAAGATACAGTCCATTCGTATCCAACAACACAACATACTACCAAACCTAACACAACCAAAAAAAAATTAAATTAAAATTCAATACAGCACAGCTACACTACATCATATGTGATAAAAAATGAAATAAAGCGTAGTAGATTATATGATGTAAGGAAGAACAAATCTACATTCTCCCAATCTTCCCACGCCCGACGACCAACGAAGAGCATCCGCTCTTCAGATATATTTGATTTATTTAATTTAAAAATAAATAAAAAAAAAAAAAAAAAATTTTTTATAAGTTTTTTTAGATTCTCCAACAACAAGAGTTGGTTTTTCAAAAAGAAAAAAAAATTTACGCTACTCTTTCTTTGGCCGCAAGAAATTGAATGAACGGTTCAAATAGAACAGATTATAAACTATAGAGGATGCATAGCGCTACTGTTCGTCTTGTTCTCACACGCGAATATGCCGGGTACATAACTGTCACATGTGCACAACATAAAAACCAGGAAAAGATACTTTGCCAATGACGTCAGCACTATGGGTCCTCTACAGTTTATAATCTGTTTTGTTCAAATGTTGGACCAACTTACCGCCTGCCTGAATTTTAGTCAGCATCAAAGGCTCTCAGTAGCTTGAAAAACTCGTCCGTTGGGTAGGCCGCTGCTGGGTGTTGCCGATAGTATACCTAGGAATCTAAAACTACCTGTACTTGGTATATAAATTCGTTCCACTTCTCGGAAAGCATCAGTAACAAATTTGTCTTGAGTGTTTAATAATAATTTCAAAATGGAATTCAATACGGTGAAGTGTTGCAAACCCTTTCCTGAAACACGGTACTCGCTAAAGCTTCGTAAATTAAACGAAAACATTATTCAAGGGCTAATATTAATGAGCTGGCGAATTCCGTTTGAAACGTCTAAATCAATCTGTGATTCATGTCGATTACATTTAAACAAAGTGAAACATGCAGAAACTAAGTATGATATCGATGAGCAAACACACAACCCCGTTCCGGAGCTTCAACCATCTACATCAAGGTACGCTATGGAGGAAATACTTTCGGCTACATCCATGACATCATCAAGCTTGCAACAGGCATTTTCCAGAGCGCATAATATCGAGTTGTTTAACAAAGGTATAGCTGGAATCAACGTTTCACCGGTATCATCATCAAAACTGAAGCAGGTTCACTATTCTCGGAGAAAATATTTGAATATTACTGACGGTTAAAAAAAAAACATTTTCGGATTTGAAAAGGAAGATGACCTGGATTTGTTGAAACGAAACGCGGCTGACTTTGACGAAATAGCATTTCTGTTGAAAGAAAAATTTGCTGCGCCAGAATGTTCAAAAGAAGACCAAATAAGGAAAGTATCTAAAATCTTGGAATAATCAAACAGGAAATGGAACAGTTTAACACACACGTCGCATAGCGGAAGTCAAAGGAGTATTGGCGACCCCCAACGAAAGGATAGAAAGCGGTTTGACGCCGGAAGTAAAAAATGAGATATTGGAGTTTTACGACAGTGACCAGATAAGCAGAGCCATGCCAGGACTATGGGACTACTTTTCAGTAAGAAAAGATGGTAAGCGACAGCATGTGCAAAAAAAACTTTTGATGTGTTCACTTTGTGAGGCTTATAATGGCTTCCAAGAGATTAGTGAGACCAATATTGGCTTCAGTTCTTTTGCAGCTTTAAAGCCAAAGCAATGTAAATTACTTGGCAGCTCAGGTTCTCATAATATTTGTGTCTGTACCATTCACAAGAATATTGAATTGATGCTACATAGTCTAAAAAAATATGATTTCCAGAATTATACGAAATTTTACTTCAAACAACTATTTTGCAACACATCGTCAAGATCCCAAATAATGTTATCTGCGTGAATTTGTATTTGTATTTGTATTCGTCTTCGATTCTATCGTACAGACTTAATCTTAACCTCTTAACCTACATTCTTAATTCTAGATTTAAAACAATATTTAGACAGATTAAAATCAAATAAATCACTTACACTATTAAAATTTCTAATGCAAGAACTGAGTGGGTTATTGTACCCATAATTTGTCCTATGTACTGGAATGGCAATCAGAGCAGCATTTCTGAGCCGGCGACTAGGTACGTTGAATTGCACACACGATAGAAGATCCGAGGAATCGATATTGTGTTTAAGAATATCAAAAATCAATAACCTTTGCAGCTTTAAGCGTCTAGACGAGAGCAGCTCAAGGTCAATCAGTTGACAACGCGCTGGATAGTCTGGCAGGTTAGCAGGGTCATTCCATGGCAGGTGACGGAGAGCAAAGCGGATGAACAGCTTCTGCACGCGTTCGATACGAATGACTTGTGAGGTGTGGTAAGGGGCCCAGACAGGGGCAGCGTATTCCAAAACACTACGCACTAGCGCACAGAACAGTGCCTTTAGTGCATGTACGTCAGTGAATTCTAACGCATTCCGTCGGATAAAACCGAGAACAGCAAAAGCCTTAGCAGTAACGGTTGAAATATGCTCGTTGAAACGTAGCTTTGGAATCCATTATCACACCTAAATCTCGAATAGACTGAAGTCGTTCCAGTGTTGTTCCAGTAATGGTGTATTCGTGTCTAATGGGAGATAAGCACCGCCAAAAAGTTATCACTTTAAAATTCTTAACTGTTTACGCTGATTCATTTTCGTCGCACCAACGAAGAAGCAAATCAGTGTCAGCCTCGGCAGAGCGACGCAATCCAGCATAGATTTTATTCTTCTGAAAATTTTGAGGTCATCGGCGTACAGCAGTTTAGCAGATGAGAATTGATCGCATAAATCGTTGATGTACAGAACGAAGATCAAAGGTCCTAGCACACTACCTTGCGGAACACCAGAAGGAACGCAGAAGGTCTCGGATCGAGAGTAGTTGACCTGAACGAAAGCCTCCCTGCCAGTCAGGTATGACAAAATCCAATTGGCTATCCAATCAGGAAAACCCATGTGACGAAGCTTCTCCACGGCATATTGGTGAGGAACGGTGTCAAACGCTTTCGAAAAATCGAAGTATATGGAGTCCACCTGATTCCGCTGCTCGATCTCCCGAAACAGCACATTCGAATAACATAACAAATTGGTCGTTGTAGAGCGATGTGGAATAAATCCATGTTGATATTCCGAAATAATTGGTCTCGAAGCAGACAGTATTACTTTGTGAACCATGGATTCAAGGAGTTTACCCAAGCAACAAAGAATCGAGATTCCACGATAATTTTCAACGCTTCGTGAACTCCCAGATTTGTTAACTGGAATCATTTTGGCAGTTTTCCATAATCCCGGAAACGTTTTTTCACTAAGCGACCGATTGAAAATCAGAGTCAGTGGCCCGACAATAGACCTAGCACAGTTCTTCAGAAGAAAAGGCGTAAGGCCATCAGCACCGGCCCCTTTCGAGACATCTAGGTCGCGGAGAGCTGACATCACCTCCTGTTGGGAAAACTGGAAGCATGGAAGGTGAATATCGTGGGTTGGGATATTCTGAAAGCTTCCTGGGTGCAGTAGTGGCGATGTTGAGCTAAACACACTTTGAAAGAAGCTTGCAAAAAGGTTCGCAGCCTCCCCGGATGTAGTTACCGTAGTACCACCATAACTGACCGTGTTCGGGATCTGACTATTTGACTTTTGCGCTCTCACATACTTCCAAAATATCGATGGGTTATTATTAATGTTCGATTGCAGGTTATCCAGGTATCTTCGGTGGCTGGACTTAAGAAGCTCATTATAGGAAGATTCCACAAGATGAAGCAGATTCCTGTTTTCGGCAGATTTTGCAGCGAAGAATCGCTTACGTACTTTCCTTAACCTGTTACGCAAGTTTCTTAACTCTACAGTCCACCAGGGTTTTCTGATAACAGCTCGGTTAACACCACGGCGACGAGGGACTTTCGAATGCAATATACCAAACAGTTTGTCGTAGAACAGGATAATATTGGCGTCGACAGAATTCCCATGGAGGTAATCATCCCAATCCACCGAACAGAGCTCAGCATTGAGAGAAGTGAAATCGCAACGCCGAAAGTCCAGATCCATGATGTCCGATTGGGGTTCACGAGGGATGGGTACGAAACAGTTTACGTCGATTTGTAGAACTAACGGTGGATGATGCTCATCAATGGGAAGAAGTGGTATAACTGGTTGCGAAATTTCCATGATGTCCGTAGAGCTTGTAAACACCAGATCTAAAACTCTACTGTTGCGATTGGATATGGAGTTAAGTTGCACCAGACCACAAGCCGAGATGGAATCGGTAAGAGCAACTTCTTGCTCGCTGGATGCGTTTGTGGGCAGGTATCCGTTGACGTCATCATCAAAACTCCACTGCAGGTGAGGGAGATTATAATCACCAAGCAGCAGAATGATATCGTTGTCGGAAGACGTTTCTGAAACATGTTGAGCAGCAGCGCCGTGGGTGGCATACAGCATTGGGCTAGAATTTGGACGTAGATAAATGCCAAAAACGTACAACGATCGGTTGGCAAACTTCACGCGCACTGCAACTTGCTCAAGCTCATTACAGTCTGTCAGAGAAACTTCTGCACAGTGTAGATCGCATTTGACTGCGACAAGCACACCGCCACCTCTCGATAAATTGCTAGTGGATTCACTGCGATCGCAACGAAAAATAGAGTAATCCGACGACAGTTCGGAGTTACCGATGTCGGGCCGGAGCCAAGTTTCGGTAAGAACTACTACGTCATACTCACAGTTGGATAACCGTAGCTTCAAATCGGTCGTTTTAGTTCGCAACCCCCTGACGTTTTGGTAGTAGACGCACAGGAAACGAGAATCGTCTAGTCTGGCTGCGTTAATGCAGATACGCCGTCTGCTGTTCACTTGAGGATCACTGTTGGCCAATGACGGGAGAGCCTCGATTGTGTCTGGGGGAGGCAAAGCTTCCGTAGTACATTCGTCAATGCGTTCCAGTGGCTGATTGCAGTGCGTAGAGTGATCGGTGATTGGAGCAGTGCTGTGAGCGGAGAACGGATCAGAGATGGTACTGATCGAATGTGAATCGTACTTGCCTGGTGTAGCTGGTTGGAAGACCACTTCACCAGCAACACACACAGGGCCGGGACGACTGTTGAACGCTGGCAGGAATGGCACGACTGTGGTGAGTGGCTCGGTGGCTTCCATAATGCCAACATTTTTGCGTCCCAGAAGTGTAGTCGACAGCGAAGAAAAACAGGTTAAAATTTCAGAGGATGCTAGACGTGATCCAGCGGGTTTCTGTTTGTGGTGTCCATTGGTATTATGACCAGTGTATCGTGAAATCTGACTTAACACTACTGATGAGTTGCATGGTGCACAGTTCAAGGTCGGTGGCAAGTTTAGCTGCGCTGCGCTGAAACAAGAACACATTTCAGGCGAAGAATTGATACTATCGAACACATACTTGCCTGAGAGAGGAGGTTGGAAGCCCCTTCTACCAGTCTCAATCCCAGGTCCAGAACGACTACGATGACAGGAACCAGCAAGCGCGACTGGGAGGAGAGGCTCAGGGGCTTCCATAAGGCGACAGGCAATGCGTTCTGAATTGGTTGGAGCATCAACTATGGCAGGATTCATGTTAATCACGTGTGTTGTAATAATCGTGGGCTCGGGTAGTTTTTTTCTCGTGGTTCGAAAGCTCGAATTTCTACTCCATCTGGCCAGTACCGTTTATCCCCAACGGTGGTGAGCTGCACGTTTGTTGGAACAATTGCTTTGAACGATACAAATGTTAGTCATGTCCATCCTTACCTCTTGGGAATCAGTTTCACCACTTTCACCATGGAAGCGTCCACATTTGTAATCTCGCAGATATGGTTTCGAATAGCCGCTTCGGTCTGATCGGGTGCAAAAGGTGTGACGTAGAATGCTGCTAGATGGTCGTCCAATTGCAGTTGAGATTCCTTTCGAGCTACTGTGCAATTGTGGTGGAGTTCATCACGTTTGCTGCATGGCTAGAGTGATTAGCGGATGAGACTAAGCTCGCTCCAGCTATGGCAGTAGGAACACCAACGGTGGCGGTACTCAAATTCAGCTGATTTTTTCCTTGAGATGAACTGATTACAGGTTCACAAAAATATCACTCTTTTGTTCTGCGATAGAGGCAAAATTGTTTTCAAATGAAGTATCATCCAGCCTTCATAGTATATATAAATATGTAAAATGAAAGGAAACTTCTCTTACCTAGTCTAAATGTAGAAACAATATATGAACTTTAGTATGCGCATAATAAGGTCTGTATCCACATTAATCCGGACACCTTCAAATCATTGTAACTTTTGAAATATTGCACGTAGGAATGAAAAATTTCACTGTGGTATAGCTGAGAGTCTATGATGAAAAAGACTATGATTGATGTTTACATTTCATGTTTAGTATTCAAGATGGCGACGAAAGAAAAACAAGTGCGCGAGCGAATTTTGTACGGGCGTACGGCAAATCCTGACTTGTCAATACGGGACCTTGCAAAAACATTGGATTTGCCTAAATCCACTGTTCACGATGTGCTCAAATCATTTTCGGAACGTTTGACGGTGGAGAGGAAACCGAGAAGTGACAAAAACATTGGACGCGCTGATCCTGTCATGGACCGAAAGGTGAAAAGGATATTAACGAAAACCCAAATCTCTCCATTCGAACGGTGGCTCGTAAAATAGGGATGTCGCCTGGTTTTGTCCAAAAATCAAAACAACGTTTGGGACTTAAGTCGTATAAAGTAAAAACAGTTCCAAATCGCAACGACAAACAGAACTTGGCAGCAAAATCACGGGCTCGACGTTTGTACTGCGAATATTTGACGAAGTTTTCATGCGTTGTTATGGACGATGAAACTTATGTCCTGGAGGATTTCAAGCAGCTTCCAGGGCTGGCTTTTTATTCTGCTATGGCCAGAAATGCTACAGCTGAGCATTTCAGAACGAAGAAGGCATCGAAATTTCCCAAAAAATACCTTGTGTGGCAAGCAATTTGCACGTGTGGCAAAAAGAGTAAATCTTTCGTCACTACAGGCACAATCAACAAGGAGATCTATCAGAAAGAGTGTCTGCAGAAGCGATTGCTACCCTTCATCAAAAGTCACAAAGAAAAACCTTTGTTCTGGCCCGATTTGGCATCATGCCACTATGCTAAAACTGTGATGGAGTGGTACCAAGCAAATCAAGTGAACATTGTACCAAAAACCTCAAACCCGCCAAATTGCCCAGAGCTACGACCAATCGAGAGATATTGGGCTCTGATGAAGCGGAAGCTTTCTGGAAAGAAGCAAGGAATCAAAGACATCAAACACTTCCAGCAAATTTGGACAAAGACGGCTTCTACGATTTCTGAAGAGTCTGTACAAACCCTAATGGACGGAGTTAAGCGCAAAGTTCGAAAATTTTATGCAAATACCGAATAACTATGTTTTGTCTTCACGAATTGTTAAAACACATCCCATGAATCTGAAATAAACAACTACGACGGAAATATAATGCGAAATTTATGTTTTATTCATGTTTTGAGGTGTCCGGATTATTGCGGATACAGACCTTAAATTTCAGTGAAAAATTAGATTTCTTCCAAAAAATCCACCAGAATTATTATTTATGCAAAAACAAAGCAAATTCATGCGAGTTCAAAACAAAAAACAAATTCTCTTGCATTTGAGACATGATGTTAAAAAAAAAAGTTAAAAGTTAACGCAAAAAAAGTATATCCACCCCTCTGGCTCACATAGTTTAAGTACTTCGTATGACCACCTTTGGCTTCAATAACTGCTCGACATAGTCGTAGCAAAGACTCAACATGCTTAACAGTTGTTTCCAGGGTGATTTTGTCCCATTTCGTTGAGATTACCTGCCGCAATTGCTGGATGCTTGTTGGTTTTGGCTCCTGGACCTTAATTTTCAAAATTGACCAGAGATGCTCGATCGGATTAAGGTTGGGAGACTGTGCTGACAACTCCATAACCTTGATGCGCTTTTCCTTGTACCACTGCGAAACCAGCATTGAGGTGTGCTTCGGATCTCCGGCTTGTTGGAAAGTATATCTGCGCCCCAACTTTAGCTTTGGTGCAGAGGCTGGTAGTTTTCGCTTCAAAATGTCCAAATAAACCACCTTGGTCATGATTCCATCAATGGACTCAAGTTCTCCAACACCGGATGTAGCCAAGATTCCCACACCATGACTCTACCTGATGAAATAAAAATCAAATTCATACTCAGTTGGTTGAAAAATCAATTTTGGTAAAGTAACTCACCACCGCCATGCTTGACTGTGCAAACACTCCTTTTTCAAACTTTCACCGGTTCGCCGCCATTTTCTTGTGATACCATCAGATTAAAATAGCATAATTTTCGTCTCGTCTGACCAAATCACCTTATTCCAGTCATCACTGTTCCATGAAATGTGGTCTTGGCCCACTTCAACATTTTTTTGATATTTTTTGCGGACAACTATGGCTTCTTAACTGCTACTCTGCCCTTAAGACCTTTCTTATGAAGTTGATTTCGTACGGATTGTGATGTCAGTTGAATGGAAAACTCACTTTCAATCTGTTTCGCAATGTTCGTAGCTGATAGTCCCCAGTCCAGCTCCGCCTTCTTCACGATAGTTCTGTCAATTCAGCCAGTTGTCTTTGAAGGACGCCCCGGTCGCTTAGCTGGTGAGATAGAACCACGCTTTTTGTACATCTGCACAATCCTAGCGACCGTATCTTTGTGAAGCTGACCAATGTCGGCAATATCGCGGTAGTTTTTGCCAGTTTTGTGATGTTCAAAATTCAAATTTCGGATGCTGATCGAAATTTTCTGCTTTTTAGGGCGTTTTGCAACAAATAACTTCCAATTTTGAAAACGAAACTAAAATTTTGAGCACGAAAACTTCAAGAATGAAACGCTAAATGAACGCTAGACACAATTTTTACATTCGAGGAAGTTGCAGAATACACGCTAAAACTCTGTAAAACACATTCTAATAGTAGTATCCGTTCGGGGGTGGATAAACTTTTTTTGCGTAATTTTTTACCCTTTTTTATAATTTATCACATAACATCTCAAGAAGCGATATAAATGCCATATTTTCAATTTCAATGTGATAAAAAAAAAACATGAATAGATAAATCATGTAAGAACACTCATCAAATTCAACTGATTTTCACCAGAAAAACAAAAAAAATGTAAATTGTTAGGAGATTGGATAAAACTTTTTTGCATACTGTACTTACCAACGTCGAGTGTCTCCGATTTAATTGAAAATTTATTTTCAATTTAATTTATTTATTTTTGAATTTTTACCTATTTTCATTTGTTTTTTGTAAGGAAGCAAAATTAATAACAAAAGGATCCAATTTATTCATACACGTAAGCCACATTTCCGATTAGAATGACTAATGGAGATAAGTAATGGAACAGTTCTAGGGGTTTTTTTTTTTTCATTAGGGCGAATCTACAATAGTGAGATTCTCTCCGGGCTCGCTCTCTTTCATTCATATGCCAATCACCATTACATTTTTCATTCTACTATTTGTAGAGTATGCTAGCCAGCACTGATGTGTTTCGATCTGTACTAAAGAATCCCTCGAAAGTTTTATAATGACGCTGTAATGAATGAAAGAGAGCGAGCCCGGAGAGAATCTCTCAATTGTAGATTCGCCCTAATCAAAAAAAAACCCTAGAGTTATATGATTTATAACATTTTATCGATAAAAAAAGTACTTGCAGACGCACTTTTGGGCTGCATTACTACCGAGCTGGCATCACTAGTGTACATCTCTCCAAAATGGTAAATAATCAGACCAGTCCTGAAACCGAGTGAAGTTAAACGACCATACACGCCCTTTTCGTTTTTTACTCAATATTTGACTACAATGTTATACTATCTCTTTTTCTTCACACGGAAATGTTACTAAATACTCGAAATAAGTGGATCTACTCAATTTATGAGCAGATCCACTTTTTACGAAAATTGAGTAACATTTCCGTGAGAGAAAAAGAGATACCATACAATTGTACTCAAATATTGAGTAAAATGAAACGGAAGTGTAAGCTTTTGCCAGTGCCCATGGTACAATAGAGAAAAAAACAAATAGAAAAACAATAAATTATAATTTTTTTTTAAATATCTAAAACAAGAATCGTTATGTTTTAAATTTTTTAGATCTATAAAAAAACCTATTCCAATGCAATTTTTCCATTAACCAATCCTTCCATGCTATCAAGTCATAAATGAAATTTTATTGTTAAATTTACAATCCATCCTATGAATACCTTCTTGCTTTTTACAGTATGCTAATGTATGTTGATTGTGTGTCTTATGTGTTTTTGTTCGGATTGCAGTTGAAAAAAAAATCAATCAGACAAACCGTTATTCGTTGTATGTATATTGGCAAAATAATTAAGCACAATCCCGTTAGAATCCCACTCGGATGTTGCGTACCCAATCAAGTTTCCGACCAACACACATCGATATCCTAACCTCTTTCAATTGAAACAACCGGAGGTGACCCGAACTTGAATCACACTTCAATCGAGCTAACAGTTTTTGTTTATTTCGATTGGATCATGCGGAGGCGGAGGTGACGGAGTTCAGTCAATCAATCAACTCTGGCTCAGCCCCCGCGGCCAGTTGACTGATATTTCTATCTAACAGTACCTTCGCACGTGCACCTCAAGCGCAATTCGCTGAAGCTTCCTTCCGTAGTTGGATGGTGCGCGATAATGGTCTATTCAATCGTGATCTAGGTAGGCTTTGTAGCCGAAGAAGGAAGAAAGACGCAAGTTGCGAAAAAAAGAACCTCTGGAAATTGATAGATTCCGTTGTGCGATTAAAACAATTTCTTTGTTGTGTTCCTATTGGGAAGTCGGGAAGTTCTACATACACTTACCCGGAAGAAAGCGCAGCTGCGGCGAGTGGCGTGCGTGGTGTGACATTTGGTGACAGGTTTCCGCGGCTTCCAATGCTCGGTGCCGATCGTCTAACTGCCGGACTGCGGTGGAGGTGTTAATGGGTGGAATAATGTGAGATCTGACTCCGTTGACGACAATTGTGATCGCGCAGATCTATCGACACGGTCGCTCGGTGCCATACTGCTTTAGTGCTGTTGTTGTGTTCCGGAAAAGGAAATGCTGAATAAAATCAACGTTGCGCACGAAAGTAGCGCACCATAAACAGCGCAATGGAAGTCGCAGCCAAGGAAGTTGCGGTCGTTTCGACGTGGTGTGGAATTGATAATGCGAAAATTTGGAACTTCAATTGTTGTTAATTATACGGTTAGATTTAGGTTGAGGAAAGAGGTTTTCGAGAATGATCATTTTACAACCGTTGGATGTTTTTCTAAAGATGAGCCTCATACGTGTCAGATTGGTGATCATATAAATTTTTCAATTTTCCCGTCAGCTAAACCACGATTGACACACTCTCCCGCTCCCCCCCCCCCTTTTCTTTTCAGCGGGCAGCAGCCACTCATCATCCTGGTAACAAACATACGCACAACATAAATCAAGCGGCAAAACTCTGTCTCACCAAAGCCATCCATCTATCGCGAAACCGACTCCGCACATCGAGGGAACGGTCGGCAGGCTGTCCATTTCGTCGAACTTGCAGATCAATCTCCTGCTGCAGTAAATCACATCGCGCACAAGTTTATGCGTTTTCCCCGCTTTGCCCCAAGGGACCACGCGCAATTTAATTTTATGCACTTATTCTACTGGATGTGTGAGAAAATTTTTCCTCCCTCTGTCAAGCCGCACTGAAAGGAGAAGCGTGTGCGATTCGCATCACCAAACAACCGTCAACAGTGTTTGTGTATGTTCCCTTCTAGCAGCGCGCGTTGACTAGGCCTCTTCTACCGGCAGACGGCACTGTAGATGATATGTGGTAACGGTAGTTCATCTCGCTAGGTTGCATCTTTTTCGCCTCGACGGTGACCGAGGGGTGGCGAACAGGGACACACACCTATGGCGCATGGGTCGACGTCACTGCATCCCTGGTTTGGTTCGGCCTGCCAGCAGAGACTAGTGGAGATATTTGTGATATTTTCTCTATGCTCCTCGTTTGGGTTTGGGAGCTTTTCTTCGTGGTACGATTTTTTCCCGCGGCACCCCGGATCGATCCTTGTCCACTGCAGACGTGAAGGAAGCACCGTGGGAGAGTTTGCCTTAAATTGGAACGTTTGGCGATACGATCACTGAATTCGGAATCAGTGCGCAATATTTGTTTTTGTGCTGCTGCGGTTGGCGCGGCTTCATGGTGCAACTGGCGACGGGGGAAGAAGATGCCTAACTGCCTGCCATGTTAAGGAGGTTGATGATGGTAACCGGTAGAGATCGTTGATTGACTGCGTAGAATAACAATGTAAACGATATCAATTTATTAAATATACCTTGCAATCGCTCCTAAACAATGCTGCCGCAGAAATGATTGAGAATAAGATAAGACGATGTTCGCATTTGCGCTTCAAATGATTCAAGAATTATTTGGGGACGAACCTAACGGTAACCATCAATATTGTACACAGTTTGAAAGGAATGTAATTTTTTGCGTTATCTAATATACGGGAAAGTCAGATTTTGCATTGATTTATGGCCTACAAAAAAAGCGCAAAAAGCGGACATCCATGAGTTTTTTTTAAATAGTAAACCCAATCTAGCTAACCTAGCATATCTGAAAAAATATCTCTAGTAATGTTAACTATGATTCAAGCATTGATTGTTTTTTTCCCGCTAGCTAAAAGTGGAAAAAGCTATTCCCAGTTAAATTTTCAGTTCTTGGCAATCAAAAAGTGAATATTAAAACCAATGTTATAGCTTTCGGAAGCCAAATTACACTAGATTAAGAAACATAATTCATAATTCATAGTTAGAAAGTGTATCAACGGAAAATGTATATTTGAACTATTCATGAGTTGGGCCAAACCGATCAATGTTACCCCGCTGATCAATAATATCCCGTTTAACGGTACTGTAGTTTCGTATTATTGAGAATATATGTTAATCATATCTTACAGTTTGATTCAGTATTTTGAAATATTGTTTCTGTATCAAGAGATATTAATGGAGCACATGCTACGATATAATCAGGTGAAA